>WOGO01005695.1:0-12233 GCA_015342085.1 Leptinotarsa defecta
TTTTTGTTCCATCTTTTATAATAAACGCTTTATAATCAAAAATATATAAGTAATAAATTGTTTATAGGTGTAACACCTTTTTTTATTTATCAGACAGAAAATACATGATACGCTTTTTATTTTTTTTGAGAAAATGAGAAATTTAGATTGAATAATTTAACTTAAACTTTGTTCCATAAATGATGAAATCGATAAATCTCCAATTTGATATATTATAATACTACATTAGAGCAAAAAGGAACTATTTTATCCACTAAATATATTTGAATTAATTTTTTTTGCATGAATGTAGAAAAATAAATTTAAAGGACTAATTATTGTATTACTTTATTTAATTTTCGATTTTTTTTCTAGAATTGTTAAATTTTTTTTAAGTGACTTATTTTCGTCGGTCTTTAAGTTATTATATTTCATTCTGATAATTGTTCTCAGTTTGCAAAATTCAAAAATAATATTCAAAGGAAAATCTTCCCTTTTTGCAATTTTTTTTGAAAGATTTTTCACAACTCCTGACCCTTCTCTAATTCCATTTAAATGATTTTTTTCGAAAAGCTTATTCCACTTTTTAATTTTTTCTAACCAATTATCTGTGGGTTTAATACGACTTCCCAATGAAAGTTGCTGGACCCAAGAAGGTATATTATAATAATTATGAAAGCCAAAAACTTTCTTTCCCAATAATTATGATCTTCTGCTTTTATTTTATAAGTATAAACCAGGTAGATCATTTTTATGCTTTTTAGCAAAGTATCCAGCAATAAATTCTAACGAGTCCTCTGTTATTTCTGGAATATTTGTATTTGAAGTTGAAGGAATGTTAGTAGAAATATCAGATCAACTAGATGAAAATGAGCTACTACAATTTGGTCATATTGTCTGCTCTAAAATCGTGTCTGCGTTAATTTCAATTTCCACCTTTTTTATGACTTGGAGTAATATATTCTTCTATTATCGGTTCTTCAGTATTTACTGCAGCCTGGAGGATGGTAGAAATTTTTCCCAGAATGCTCATTCTGATTCGGTAAATTACTTCCAATGGACTAGGACCACGGCTTCTAGTTTGAGAAAATCCATTTTTGAAAGTGAATTTATCCCCTCTTTTGCAGCGACGAATCTATTCTTTTAGCAATAGGAAAAGAGTGAAATATTACATCAGTAACACCACTTTGCTTTAAAGTCAACTGATTGCTTTTGCAAGTTGACATTGCACAAATACGACCAGGCATTTTAACTAAAAATTACAAGGTTATTTTTAATGGTTAGACAATTATTGCTATTACTTACAAAAATGTGAATATTTCCAATTTTTACCTTAATTTAATTTAAAAATGTTCAAAAAACAAAAAAAAAGTTCCACAATGGCAAAAAACAAACCTCAAAACGGAAGAAAATAACAGAGTCTTATATGGCATCTACTCGTTACACCAGTTTAAAAAATGTCCAAAAGCACAAAAAAATACGACTTTCACAATAACAAACTCAATGTTTCAGAAACCTGATTGGTATATTTAAATAAAAATTTAATCAAAATAAACAAAAACAATGTGATACTGTCCGAACATAATCCTCAAAAAATGTTAAAATAACACACAGTCTTATGGCAACTACTAAAAGCACAGCTTACTTACTATCTAAGTAAGCTGTGCTAAAAGTGTCACCAGTGTTAGGTCACATCTGCTCGTCGCTTGTTTAACGTGGCGATATATGTAAGTAAGCAATCCTGTATCTCCATAATCGTTGGGGTAAACCAACAATCGCCATTAAAAAAAAATTAAATAAAAATGGCAATACTGTTTGTGTCACAGAGTTATTCTTTATAGTTTACTATTTTATTTTATTCCATAAAGGAAGCAGGCACAAATATCCTAAGCAGAATGGATGAGTCAGTTCCACAGAGCTTAATAATTTTTTTACTCTGTGATTATATCATTGGATACAAAGATTATATCTTAGTAACAGAAGAAAGACATTTTACTCGTATGTGTTTAATGTTTATTGGTGCCCTTACTTTGGACATATAATGGGCATAGATACATGATCCATATTTAAGAAATAAGAGCTAATTGAATGTATACATCAATATTCAATTGTATGAGAGGAGTGAAACTGTGAAATGTAGTCAGGACGTATGTCATTAAAAATACTTCAGTTGTGAACAATGGTATGTTGGAACGTTTGTTTGAAGGTGATTGATATTGTTTCATGATGAATTTCATTAGTTCGGACTTCCATTGTCCACGGATTTCAAATCATTTTAAACAATATTAGACAATGGAAGTCCGAATTATTGAAATTAGGCTATGTTGGAAGGTGATAAATTTGTAATATATAAAATAATACCGTTATTCTTAGAATCATTCAAAAATCTTTCATCTATTGTATTACGATGTGCTAATTCGGCGAGAAGAAGAAAGGAGAAGGATAACTGAAATATTACCCATTTTCTTTCGATCCGCCATATTCTGAACGAGTTCTGGTCGTTATATTGATTATGAGTTTTGTGGACAATGGCAATGTGTTCCTTTTTTATTTCAAATAAAAGGAAACAAGCATATATGTCTCTATTTTGGTCTCAACATGTAGATTATCCCAATGAAGCTGTTAACTGATAGGAAAATCAAATAAAACTTCAATTTATTCACATTACGAAATTGGTGATGAAGAATTTTTAGACTCGCCAAAAAAACGTACCCCCGGGATATTTGGTAGATAACAAACGGATCGTTCTAATTGGTCTCAGCAATCATTACTTCTCCCAGTTCAATTTTCACAGGCAAGACTTTCCTAGCCGTAAGCTTGGCTTGGACCTTGAACTCGCTCAAATCGTAAATGTTCAATGCACCGTAACAATAATCAACTATAGCCTGCTTGAAGTTGGGAGCATTTAAGCAAGCTATAATGAACCTATCCCAACTTTCTGCCTGGAACTGGGGATGACAGGTACCACTTCAAATAACAAAATTTTAATAACATATAATTCATCATAACATTAAAATCAACAGTTCCAAAATAACTTTTTAAAACGCTAAAAGGTGCGAACTCGTTTCCTCCTTTTCATAAAAAAGGATGTATGCATCTCCACTCACAAGTGATTTTGGAGAAATTGGTGACACGTGTGAATCATTGTATTCGTGCCACGTGCCAGTATAAGAATGTATGCAGAATGCTGTATAATGTCCGCTGTATGGAGATCTAGTGTGATTCGAAAGTGCATATAGATTATAACAACAAGGACTCAAATTGTCTGCTGCATAATTGTTCATATTTTATCCATCTAGAGGAAATTCGATGGCAACATTTAACTTGTCTCTAAATCTTTCTGTCAGAGAAAATCTTTCAAAATAAATACTAAAATAAGGGGAAACTCATGTATCGATAGAGACTTTGTGCATTTTCTTCTTTCCTTGCAACTTGAACTCGTCGGTTTTTCATGTCCATCCAAAGTTTCTTCTTTTGTGAAGAAATCCAAGCACTGTGATAAACTCAATTGGCCAGTTCTTTGTGGTATGGAGAGTGACAAATCCCAGAAAGGATCGAAGGTTACAGATGAGTGTCCACAATGTGCACTTCATCGTGGATTTTAATTGACCAACGAAATTATCTACAATCTTAGAGTTATATGTACTCAAATAAATCAGACATGACTCTAGTGCTTTTCCGCTGTTGCTCAAGTTTTCGTTAATCTCCGTTGTGGTTGGTTTGGGTTTTTCAAAAATTCTATTAACGTCATCATGTAAACCTTCTAAAAGATAACGAAGGAACTCATCCTGGGCGTCTTGATACGCATGACCCATGAATCGAGGGGCAAAACTCTGAATCTGACTTTTTAAGGAGACTGTGTTAATGAATCTGCTGCCCACAATTCCTTGATAACTTCTGAGAAAGCTTTGATCAAAGCACCCTCCGTACTAGAAATATTATTATATTGATATCTTTAATGTACTCATCCTTTTTCAAATATTCCACCATCTCGTATTCGATAACAAAATATTTTAATCTTTCATTCTCTCGTCCTTGTTTTTACCGCCTAACGAAGAAAGCTATTATTTTACTGTGTCTTCTTATCTATGCTGGAAGTTCATAAATCATTGAATGTCAAAAGGTTGCTGAACTATGGTGGTCTGGTAAGTGCGAAACAGAGATATTGCTGTTTCGAAAGTTTTGGCTTCGACGTTGAAAAGCTTCAAATATGATCGCACTTTGTTCAAGCAGATCAAGTAAAGCCATGAAACTTACTGACATTTGACAAAAATATTATGTATGATCAACATTTAAAATTGTATGCTGTATATTTTCCAAAATGTATTAGAAATACCATGGTGTAGACACTCGGATCCCTTCCGATGCAAAAAAAAAAATTACAAAATTACTCGAGTTACAACACTCTTGATTATTCATATCATAAATAGTTCCAACGTACTTTGGCATTTCAATCACAGATGCGCTAAGCAGAAACCAATGTTTACATTTGGAAATGATTCTTGTTCCATTCATCAGCATGTGTCCAAAGTTGAGTCAATCGTATTTCTTGCGTCGAGAAATTTTGACCAAACAAATACGAATCGGCAAAAACAGTAGAGATTCTGTACATCTTTGTATTTTCATACCTTGTTTGAGTTTTGTCCGAGTCATTATTATAATTTGTTTTTGCGCGGCTTTGATTGGTTCATATTCAAGGATACCTTGGTAAATAAACCTTCGATACGGCAGGTGCAAAGGTACAGTTCAACTGACTCTCTTCTCTAAGAGAGCCCGTACATGAGCCACATTTTGCGGTCGGATCGACCACACGATTGCAGTCGCGTTCCAGCGAACTCAAGCCGCCCATAAGAAATTCTGTACTACACGTACACAGGCGTTCACAAAAGTCAAAACGGGCGTCTTCAGTCAACTTGCTGCTGATCTCCGCCGAGATGTTATCGCGGCATCTGCTGTACACTAACCACAAACTTGCAACCGCGTACACCGTCGTGTACTTTTTCTCATATTGTTCTCACAGCGTTCAATTTTGGATTTCAAAATTCTTATCTATTCATCGAAAGAACTAATGGACATTCTGAAGTAATTGAAAAATTTTTTTTTCATCTTGCCGGAGTTTACCGATTGTTGTTTGTATGTTATTTCATTGTAATTTCAGTTTTTTGCTAAATAAAATTGTTTCTTCTGCTAATCTTTTTAATTTCTTTACAGATTCTTTTAGGGATTTCAAATCAATTTATGTCATATTAGACAATAGAAGTCCAAACTGATGAAATGCACCACGAAATATTGTCAACTACCTTCAAACAAAATATAAAAATTTCCTTCCTGTTGTCGCGCAACCAGAAGTGGATGTTCCCAAAACGATCGTACTTTCCTACATCTTCTTCTCCTCAAAATAAGAAGTAGTAGTGGTTCTTTTTCGAAATCCATATTGAAACTGGCACTAAACTCTGACACCACAAAATATAGATGTCAGTTGCCTCAACTGCAAGTGCGGTTTATATGACCACAAATCGATCACAAAAATGTGGTTGGTTCAACCGCGAAGTGCAGTCGATATGGTCACAATGTTGTGGTTGCCTCAACTGCAAATATGTGGTCCGTGTACGGCCGGACTAACACATCATAAAGTACTGAAAATGATGCCTTTTTATGTGAATTTTGTTCAACCTTGATATTTTGTTCCATTCAAAATTGAGAGGGTGCTAATTACATGCGCACTGTGTTTGATAAAAATAGGAAAACGATAAAGAGATCAGGAAATATGTACATTTTTAAACACGAAAATATGAATTTTTGAATTATGGTAATGAATTCGAGACTTACCTTAAATTTTATGCGAAGACCAGAATATATAAGGAGACTTTGGGGATTTATCGATATTTTTAGGACAGTAAAGCTGTTCTTATGCCTGATAGACGTCACATCTCACAGCTTCAATTCACTCAATGTACAAAACAAAAATTATATATAAATATAACGTTTGTACTCTTGAATTTTCTAAAAATGTAACAACGTTAGATTGTTCAACGGAATAGTTCATATCTTGCTGTAAATGACATTATATGACTACGCGTCAGTCTGAGAGTTCAGCTACAGTTCATAAATTAAACTCCATGATTCATGTTTGAATTCAAATATAAAAAGTCGTCTGTTTGATTTACTGATGAGTAACGCAACTTGGAAATTAATGTAATATTGAACATAAGTGACATTAAAATTTTTATTTCACATATATTTGATGACGTAAAAAATGTCAAATTTTGTCTTGGCTCATTTAAGCAATATTTATAACTCAAGGATATGGATAACGATGAAACATATTTTAGTGATTGCCAATATTCACACTGTTTCGTCACCCTTGGAGCTTTAGGAGATCTTGCCAGAAAAAAGATATACCCTACACTTTGGTGGCTATTCAGAGATAATCTTTCACCTGAGAACACGGTCTTCTTCGGATACGCCAGAAGTAAACTTTCTATGTGTGACCTAAATAAAAATTGCGAGCCTTATATGCACCTTGAGCCAGACGAGAGGATACAATTCGAGAAATTTTGGAATTCAAATTAATATTTGTCTGGACAATATAATTCCAAAACTGATTTTGAATTATTGAACCAAAAAATAGTAAAATTTGAAACGGGATCAATTGCTAACAGATTATTCTATTTGGCTATACCACCATTTATATTCCAAGATGTTGCAACTCAAATAAAAAATACATGTATGTCATAAAAGGGATGGACTCGGATCGTAATTAAAAAGCCATTTGGGCATGATTTGCAATCATCTGAAACACTCTCTTACCACTTATCCTCTCTATTCGAAGAAACACAATTGTACCGAATAGACCATTATTTGGGAAAAGAAATGTAGATTCGTTTTTTCTTTCTGAATGAGATTTTGTTTGTAATTCAGCAGCATTTTTTTTGCCATGATTCCGATTCCGGTATGACTATTCTGGTTGCTTTTATGCTCTCTGATTCCTATTATCCTATTCCAGTTACTACTTTTCACTCCATCTCATTCATCAATGGAGAAAATATATGGAATGGAGTAGTGGGGAAAGCAAAAATGAAGATTATTTGTCGAAATGCTTGACAAAACTATAAATACTGTCAATATTATTTGATTGATTCAAGCGTTTCCATCATTAAAACCAACCGCGATTTGACCGATTTAAAATAGAAAAAAATGGGAATCTGTGTATAGAATTGTTCACCTTACCTTTCTTCTGGGAGGGTTCTTGGGCAACGATGAATTTCTAATCCAGGCCTTTTCTACAGTTGAGTAATGTGCACAACACAATTTTGAATAATCATCTTTTTTTTTTTTTTTTCGATCAACGAAGTGTTTTTGGGAACCATTGTCTCTGCCGAGTGGACGAGATAAGGACTTTATTTTTCTGAACAAAAAAATCTCATTTTTTGAACAATTCGAAGTATATAGTTGATGGAATAATATTACAACTTAGCAAAAAATCAACAGGGTTGAATGATATCCTGGTATTCTTCACAAAACATGTTCTAGCGAATAGTCACTGTTGACTGGCAACATTAAATAATCAATGGAATCAGAACAAACTCTAGATCGAATGGAAATGCCGTTTCAATCACACACAAAAAAAATTACCGAACCTCGATATAGAGTTATTGATCTATTTTAATAATGAGTGTCTAACCATGTGTCTCACTATAAATTTTATTCAGGACGCGTTTCACTACACGGTTGCTTCATCAGTGACCAGTAACTAATGAAGTTACCGTGTAATGTTACTTGTAATCAGTACTGGTGACCAGTAACTGATGCCCAGTAACTGCTGAAGCTACCGTGTAGCGAAACGCGTCGTTATTAAAATTTATTGTAAAAATTCTAAAATTATTTTCATGGATAGTGTTATTAATTTTCATCAAGTAACGAGACAGAGTATCCATAATAAGTATCCAATCAAATATTTCAGTAAACATAAAATATAAAAGAATCCATGATTCTCTTGAAAAATCAAAGTACTCGATAAAAATTCACAGGAATTTCGGAAAAATCACTCAATAGAAACAGCTTCCCTAGCTTCATCCAGTATATAAATAACAAAATTGAGAAGAAAGACCTTGATTGTACATAGAAATATTCTTCAATCTGTCTTGTACTTTCGACAGCTTTAGTTTTGGTTTGATATCAGAAAAATATCAAATCAGAATTGCGGGGTAGAACGCTTAGCAGGATATAATCATTTCTAGAGGGGTGTAAATTATTCGTCAAGTTGAAGTAATATATCAATAAGTTCTTTAATAATTTAGTAATTTAATTATTAGAAATTAAAAGTATAAACTGTCAGATTATTCAGCGTAATCATTCAGAGAAGAAAAAAATGCTTCAATTTTATCTAGATTCAGCAGCTAGTTTCAGCAATTATCGTCTACCACATTCAGTAATGAAATGAAGTTTTATTCTGAACACGAAACAACAACAGAAATCTACATAAATATAATCAACTTTGCAAATAATGAAAACATAAAATAGTATGAAAAACGTAAAATTAAAATAGGTCAAAGGTACAAATAAAATAGTGTCAGTTTCTGCACATTTTTACAAACTTTTTGCCCAAATCTTTCAATTTCCACATTATGTCCTTTTCTGATTGTGTCGAATAGAAAAATTAGAAGTTTTCATGAAAGTCATTTGTTGTGTACAGACGCTGGTTTTTCTGTTTCATCTTCTTTTTTTTTCTTGCTTTATCATTACAGCAAAACATGCATTTTTAGGCTCTTGGTTCATACCTTATATATATCTATATCTATAGATGTGCTATACATATTATGACGTCATAACACATATATTTCTGAATCTGAATGTAAATCAATTCATTCAAAAACTTTAACAGGAATGGTATACAAAGTAAGTGTTATATAACAGTTGCAAAGATGTAATGTTACTGAACAAAGTGATATTCTGGAAAAGTTCAGAAATACCCAAAAGGGTATTATTTAAATTCAATAGAAAAAGTATGTGTCAATTCAAATTTAGAGATAAGATACCACAAAGACCTCAAATGAATGAAAACGGCGAAAATAGCAATTATAGCGCATATCAGTGGATTTCATCAAATGGCATATATAGTTATATTCCTTCTTTTGTATGTGACCAGAGCAGATCCAGACTTGAGGGAAGTATTTACAATTTCCATCCTCACCCCACTGGTTGGGTCCCAAATCCTTGGAATCAGTATTTTGGGTATTCTCCCTATATGAACTATTATCTACCCTATCAAAACTTCTATTACGATACCCCCTTTTTTCATAATACTGCTGTTCAGACCAATTTATATGGGCGAAATTTTCACAGACAGCTGGTAGACAATAGAAGAAGGAATTACCATCCTGGAGAGATCAATGGTAAGACAATCATTTACTTTGAACTATGTGTTGTTTTAATCAGTGTGGTAACGGAGACATGTTATCAAAGGCAGTGGTGTAAATGTTTGCTTTCATGTAATATAAACCATATAATTAGTCAGTAAATTGTCATATTTATAAATTATGCCTATTAATGAAATAAATAAGTGGATATTTTTCATATTCTTAGCCTAATTGAAATGACCAAAGTTTTGGAAAGAAATAAACAAAAATGTTGTTTGTGAAGGTGTTATTTAATTTCATAAACAATTATTATATAGTTTGTTGGAAAAGATACAGATTTTATATTTTCTTACTGAAAGTTAGTTCCTGTAGTAGTTGATTTGTCAAATTTTGATTGGCTCTGTCTAAAAGTAAACTGAAGTGCTAAGTTTTGGCATCAGATTTGTGATCAGATCAATTTATATGAAAATTTTCAATCACCCTGGGGTCCTTAAAACTGATGAAAATTATAGATGAAATTGCTTGAGAAATTACTTCATTAGTCTCAACAGAATTTCTTCGAATCATAAAAAGAAATCAAAAGTGAAATTTAATTCTTTTCATCCCCAATCACCCCAAACAGGTTGAAATAGGAAATATGCATGACTTTTTTTATGTTTCAAATTAATCATTTATATCTTTATAGCATAGAAAAAAAAAAAACAAATAGGTGCCAGATCTTTGATATGTTCTTTCTTTTTTTATGTTGAAGTTCTTTTGGTGTCTGTGCATTTCTACGGCGTCTATATTCTTGTTGAATAATGATTCGACGTTGCTAGCCTCTCGGTATTTTCCAACAGGATCTCGTGTTCCCTGTCGAACAGTGCATGTTCAGCGAATGCAGACTTCTCGGTCTGTCCCAATCGGCAACCTCGCTTGTTCTGGACTAGATGGGTACCTGGCAGAATCTTCCAGGATTGGCTCACTCCAAGGCGTTTATTCACCTTTCGAAGCTTGATACCAAACAGTTATTGGTTCAGTTGTAGGAATGAACTACGATGTCTAACAGGTTTTCTTACAGGTCACTATCATTTGAATCATCATACGAAGCGACTCGGACTGTCGGAAGGAAGACAGTTTATGTCGCCTCTGTTTAGAAAATGATGAAACAGCAGAGCACATAAGAATCAGGTTTTTAGAGTTCGGCAGAGCCGTATTCTCATCATCTGACCTGAAAGACCACTCAGCATACAGACTAATCGGCTTCGTTAAGAAACTGAATTTATTTGGACAAGTGTGAATAGGTGTGAGCTACAATAAACTTTTCCGGGTTGCGGAAAACCTAACTTTCTCATTTTCAAGCAATACCAATCCATAGAGTAAGCAATCATCAATAGATGGTTCTATCATGCTGATTTCTCTCATGATATTGCTGAATAACAATTTTCATTGAAAATGGAAACTCATCTGCAACACTTTTAAGAGCATCCTCTGAGACGCGCATTGCCAATTTCCCGTTAGAAATATAGTGGAGGTAATCAGAATGCTCAGAGCACAAAAAAGTTCTGGATTGCACTACAAATCTCTATTACACGTCCTGTCGAAAGCGCCACACGAAACATCGTATCTCGAAGCGATTCGATACAAAATCAATTGGTTTTCTGGATGTCGCTCTAATAAATTGATCGCTCCTTACAGTGAACCATTTGCTAGTATACCGCTAATAGCCTGTGTTATTTATTTTGTTTAACGCAACCCCAGTGTGTTTGAGGTGTTCTGGTGAAAAATGACGGCCATATTTCACGGATGAACTCCTACGTGATAGCACTAGCTATGTTATTAGGATTTACACCATTCGTTCAAAATCACTGAATAGAAAGGTTGCAACACCGTGAAGATATTTCTTTGTTACATTGTTGGTTTTTTATTCAAATTGCGTTTCGGTTGATTTATAATGTTAATTATCTCTGTTCGGAAATTTTACGGAGGGTTTGCGGATAAATCTTGAATATGAGACGGTAAAGCGCCGATAAATTATGCTGCTGCAATTTTAATAGAGCGTTATTAGATAGAATGAAGTGATATGGGTGGGTTGTGAATACGCTGAGAATGTCTTATATTCATGAAAATAGGGGTAATAAAACATGTGAGGATGGAGAATATGTTCTGTTTCCTCTCATTCTGGTATCTTCTTCGAATTTGAGCTTTTCGGGTTATATATCAACCACCTGTTGGTGATTGGAGAATGGGTAAAAAATAAACAAAAGTTGAATAAGATTTTCCAAAAGAGACTTTACAACTTTGAAAATTATTAACGGCCTTCGTGTTGATGCTACATCTGACAAATTAGTTGTTATTCATACAGTTTGTTTGTCAAATCACCATGGACGAATAAATCATTCAACAAAACGTGCGAATAATAAAATTGTTTTATCAAAATGGATGTTTTGTTTCGACAACATACCACGCGCTTCGTCCATTTTACGGTCGCCATAGTCGTCCTACCAAGAGGAATCTTCGTAATGTGATGGATGATTTTGAGTCCACTGGATTAGTGAATATTCGAACATCGCTCGTACTGAGATGAAACGCAAGATCTGCTAAAAACATCTCCACTGTCTGTAAGAGTATGCAGGAAAATTCAAAGTAGTCGATTGCAAGTTGCTCACAAGCACTTGACCTTTGGGCCTGCAGCCGTACAAAATTGATCTGACCCAGGAACTGAAGGAGTATATAAATTAAGAAGTAAACAGAATAGTAGTCAATACTGATTTGTAATAATAAATTCAGTGAAAGAACTTACCTGTCCAGCCAAGTCTAGTAAGATATCCATGAGTTCCAGCTTCGCAGAAATATCACACCACACACACACCTATACCATTACTAAATAATATACGCATATATTGATGAAAATAC
>WOGO01005696.1:0-12232 GCA_015342085.1 Leptinotarsa defecta
AACACAGTTTTGCTGGGGTTGACAGACATCTGCTCCCTCAGGCACCAACTGTGAACAACGTCCAACGCGTTTTGGAGGATATTACAAGCTACCCTTCCCGACGTGGACCTTGCCAGGATGACGATCCACTACATATTCTCGAAAAAGAGCGTGTAGCAAGCACACTCAACCGACGATCTGAATCACCCATTACAAGCACTTTCCACGGATTGATAGAAGTTATTAGACAAATATAGTGTACCTTCACTTTCTCACGTTTCTATAACCTGGCCAATTGATTTCTGATCTCCAAGGGCATGATGTTAGACACCTCCCATTTCATTATTTTGACTATTTCTTCTATTGAATAGACTATTTTTCAGAGTGGTTGAATATTAGGCATCGGCATCGTTACTGACTCCAGCCTCACGTTGGGCGCCAAGACGAGACGAAATCTGGTTCGCTGGAATACAGCCAATAATGAGCAAAATCATTTCGATTATATCTTTTATTGAAAATTGTAGGAACAGTACCTTTATTTAAATTGGTTGTAACTAAATAACTTGACACACACCCTAAGTAAACATTAATGATGAGGACCTATTTGAGCAGGCAACAGGCATTTAAAATAAAGAGATGTATGTACCAGAATGTTCGGGTACCAGCTCGTAATAACGACAAATACGTAGAGCAGCATACAGAACATCGTGAGACAATGCAATAACCGAAATTTTCATATCAGATTTCTGAAGTTTACACATGTGAAATCTAATGATGAAATCGGGTGGTTGTCTCCAATTCTGGTGGAAATAAATAAGTGTACTTCAAAATGATATTACGTTACATTCTTAGATCTGGCAAGTCAATTCGAATGGTATAAAAACTAAATAGTTACCGAACGCCGACAGTTTCTTTATATGACATGGGCGTCGTCGTGTAATTTAATGTGGGAAGTTTTATATGGTATTAACTAGTAAATTTCTCAGACCTCGGTCTTTTATTTAGCTGTTTGGATTGACTTCGTACGGACTATAGCTATTGCTCTGGTCACTCTGATCTTTTGATGAATTATTGCTTCCATGTTCAAATTGCACTAAAGTTACGATTTTGGGTCAATTTCATAAAATTCGTCATTACTCTATTGATTATATAATTATTAATGAAGCCTATTTCACAACACCTCTCTCGTGTTGCGTGTTGCATAGCTTCTGAACTGTATGTGTACATGATGTGTATATGAGAAAGCTCAGAGAGACCTAAGCGGTAATGAGCCTTGAATGATAAGCTCAATAAATAACTAAGCTGTCCTAAATAACTCCATGTTCTTTCATTGCTAATACTATCATTAGCTTCTCCAATGTCTTGAGAGGAAAATGAATACACATAAATACGTTATACTTATTTATTAAAAAAATAAAAATCAACACTGTTCTAAACAACTAATCTACTAACTGTGCCTCAAAAGTTAATGCTCTCGATAGATTTCTGGCTGCCGCTAACCTCAAAATATCGACTTTTTCCTTCAACTCTGGCAGATGTTCCTTTTCTTCCAAGCAATGTATGATGGTGAAGGTATCGTTTGATGAAAACAGTATTTCTTCACTTTCCAATAAGGGAATTGCCTCAATCAGCAGAACATACCAAAAACTGAAATGATGTAAATCGAAAAATGTTCACATCAAATAAACAAGACTAGAGATGAATATTCACTAATCGAAATCAGAAAACAACTAATTGAATAACATTTTACACATTTTATAATAGGAGAAAAGTTAACTCAATTTTTCTTTGACTTGCTGTGAATTTGCATTCTACTCAATAGCTTAATTTTGTTGGCATGATTCGACTACCGATTCTTCTACGCGTCACTTTACATTCAGTCTCACTGAAATAGTGGAAGAGCTTGAAAATTTGTTGTCGAAATTGTTGATAATGATAATGTTATTCTGGGTGCTCCTTAGGACATGAAAAACATCGCAAATGTGGACAGTATTATCATACTGGATACTGAATTAACAAAGTAATTGACAACTTACTATTTCGGAATTATTTTTGATGCTAGTAGTGAAATCAGTAATGTCGCTGCTTCTCTATATTCTCCAGCTTGATACATTTTTTGAAATTCGTAATATTTTCCTGAAAAAATGGATATTATAAAAACAAACATGAAAATAATCCTTGGCAAAAACCTCACCTAAGAAAATTAACCTATCGCTAACAAGCATACATGATCCCAAATTATCCAATAAATCCTTACTTCCTAATCTTCCATCCTTGATGTACTCTTGTAGAAATTTGTCAGACAGAAATGATGTAAATGGTCCATCTTGAGATTTTAGAGCCCATGAGAGGGCATTACCTAATCTTCCTCTTTTCATCGAAACCATTCCTTGTACTTTACATATGCTCTGAACTAGGGAACGAAATGAAATTTTTATTTATTCTGATTTTGAACATTTTGTTCCATTTAATTTATAGATTGAAAGTTTAAGTGGTACAGAATATAGGACACACAGTATACCTTCATATTTGATGTAAAGTATTTTAGCTTGGGGGAAGAAATTAATTTTGAACGAATCAACTAAGGTCAATCAAAATTAGTGCTTACCAACATTAGTGAGCTCCCTATTCTTAGCTTCCCGAACAACTTTTTGTGCTTTAGCTTCAGAATCCATATTAATTCTTGGTAATAGCAGCTCGATTACATGCAGACCGTCATTTGGGCAGTGATCTAAATATGTTAGGCCAACTTGCCACAAAGACCTGTGGCCCATTAAAGTTACACCATAATCCAAAATGAAAGACTCTCGCAATTTATCTGCGGAACTAAGAGTAAAATATAGTTATTCACTGACAGCTAGACTAATACGAAAATTAGCACTCACAAGTTTTCTACTTCTTTCTCTAAACCAGATAATCGTCCACAGTGATGAAGCAAATCTGTTAAATGACTAACGAACCAGCCATTTTCGGTCATAAATTGAATTTCTTTTATTACCTGTAATTGACATGTATTATAAAAAGTATTTTTTTGTAATGTCACATTATATAGTGTACATAATTTACATTTCCTTTTTTAATTGACATTTTCTTTGTTTATTGTGCATTGATTTCTATCAACTGTACTTTTCAACCAAAGAAATAAATATTATTATTATTATTATTATTATTATTACAACGATCAGTTGTATATATGTGGAGACAGTTATTTAGTTTCTAAAACAATTTATATGGCAAGATGCATGAAACTATTGCTTCATCTCTTCTTGCAAATATCATCTTATTATATATTTGTTCTAGTAATCTAATCCCAACAGTGGACCATCAAATATCAGAACACTACAATATTTGATATGTTAAATTTAGCAAAATAATATAGTCAAAATATATTATACTTAAATTAAAATAACACAACTAGTAGTCACAATCATTCAAAAGAAAAATTGTGAGCTAATATTAAATTTGTTAAAATATTAAATATTTGTTTTGTCTTTCACATAAAGAAACTAGCTACCAGGCCCGGATCCGCGCGGGTACAATGCTGATACTAAATATACATATAAATGTGTGTGATCGCGTCTAATCATAAAGTGCTATAGGGCGAAGAGCTGCAAAGAGCAACGTTAATCTATATTACATGCACAATGTATTTATGGTACTTAATTGGATAAGTATTATTGCTGTGTGCATTATTTCTCGAGGATAAAAAAATGGTTATTTTGGGTTATTCCTAAGAGATAGACATATACCACAGCAGACTTTTTTGTAGACCTTTATAAGATGTACAATACTGTAGTACATTCTTTGATCTATCTCGTAGGGTTTAGCCAGCGTTTGCAATGTAAGTGCAAAAAATGTGTTTATTTACGACATCACTTTAGAAATCTCTAAAATTATCACTGTTTCTTTACTATATTATGCATGTTACTACATATAAACCTTCCTCTTGAATCACTCTACCTATTGAAAAAACACGCATCAAAATCAGCGCATCAGACAGCGGAAGCGACTCTGTTTTATACTAAGTAGTGATAACCTGCCGATATCTTAAGACACTACTATCTTCGTGACATTTTACACTCGACTGACGTCCAACGCGACTCAACTGTTTGTATGAAATCTTGTTCTAAATGAAAAACAACATGTTGTTTTCCTGCAGGCTTTACTAAAACTTACTGTATAGGTATATTGAGAAAGATGAATGTTTCGAGATTTCATTTTGAAATTTCTATTTTCTCAATAAAGTAGTTTGACCTTAATGTCCACGGACGGGTTTTTTCGCCGAAGCTCCTACACAATGGATCAATAATCAATGACCACTCCCAACACCTGAGGTGAGTTTTCATTAGGTCCGAGAGTGACATGCTCAGCGCAGACAAGACAGTGTGCCTAGACTGACAAATTTCTGCAATTGTTCAGCCACGATATCTACTTCAATGCAGCAAACCAGTATGATCTTGCGGTTTGTTCCACCAAGGACTTCAATAGTCAGAACAACCATTATAGCAGAGTGGTCTGAATAGAGTCTGCAGAATTCCAAGGTGAAATTTAGATATTTCTCCCGTTTTTCCCCTTTTTTGTACAATTTTTGTCTCACCTATAGCTGAAAACTCCATGAGAAATATTATCTTATTGATGGTTGATAAGGACTAAGCCAGGCTTATTAACTTATATCAGCCTGAGAAACCACTCACGGAACCATGTAATGTTGATAGACAAAGTCGGTCGGTAGCTGACGGTTCGAAGTGGGTGCTTTGTTCACTCAGTCAGTCCACCGATGTGTGAATCGATGGTTCAAGCCCCAGACTGAACGCTCGAGTTTCACTTGCTATCGTCCAACTCGTGTTAGGAATCACAAGTTGAAAGGTAAGACCTCGTTAGTCCTTAGCCCGCACAAGTTTCGACTTCTGAGGGTTGTCGTTCGTAGGGGTGCGATAGCTGGTTAACGGGAAAAACCTATTTCAAACATGAGATCACAAAAAACGCATGAGGCTCTTTGATACCTTGCAGCAAGCCTTCTACCTGCTGTAGACTAAGGTGGTGAAGACACTATCCTGGCATCATCATTACATATTTTTATATGGTATTCGGCAATGGAGGAGTGATTTGAGAGGAAGGTTCATTTGTATAGTTCCTTAATTTTTTGTGTGAATTAGTTGAAACGGGACGATATTTTCCGTGATGAATCATGTGGTGGTGCTACCTGGACGAGTTTTCATAAAAAATGCTACCAGATATCTCTGGGATATAAGATAACAATCTACTATAAATATATTGTTCTCCTTTTTATAGGTCCACAAAAAAGTCCACAAAGGCATCTTTTAATGTATGGCTTACTACACCTATTTTGAGCATTTCGTGCACATTATACCATACAATTCAAATGAACATTTCAGGAGTTACCGCGAAATAAAACTATTATGCGAGAAAATAAATCCAAGTGACTTGACAAGCCGATGCAACACGTATGATGACGAGTTGCAATTAATTATATTTCAAAATGAGAACTGATAGTTGTGAGTATACTTTTTATTGATAGAATATGCTTTGCTGCGGCAGTTGTTAGCCCCACTCATACATAAAAGACTTTGAGCGGTGCACAATATTTCCGAATAAGCCACAACACTCCAGAATGTTCTGGAATGCTCTCTTATAATCTCCAATGTTTTGGACTGCTCTAGAAATGTCTAGAGGGTAAAACTCCTAGCTATTATATTTTCAAAAAGCACGCACTTCAGGTAAAAACAGGAACCATCTTCAACGACAAGCTGATGTGAAACTATGACAGAAAAATATAGGCATATGTGTTCTGCCACCCATGCGAAGCTGGATCGGATCATTAGTTATTATCATATTTTAAATGAACCTACCTGAAAAATGTCATATTCCATTGCAGCTAATAATACCCTATCCAAGTGTTTGAGGCGGTTATTCATTCTCATTTTTGATATACTCCTTTTGGCAAACTGTCCCAACTCAAAGGGCTTCACAGTGGGTTCAGTGAAAAACAACCAGCCTGCTAGATACTCGTACCAAGCCTCGCACTGATCTTGGATTTCTATCCAGGCCTTTTCTTCTCCTACTACAAGCTATAACAAAAATGTTAGTATACATGTGAAAGAGAAAGATAAAACAGCGTTTGTGTTTAACCAGAAGGAACTCTAATATTTGGATGATACCTACACTTAGTACATCAAAGATAGTTAAATAAACGTGAGTTGTCGGTAATTTCTTAGCATATGAGGCCAAATCTTGACATATATCTATCATCTGAAGGTTTACATGTTGGTTATTGAAAAGTTTCTGTGGTTTACATTTTTTATACCACACAAAAAGTTGTTTTCACAATCAATAAACTATGAGCATTTTATACTTCACAGAAAGTAAAAGTTATAAGCTTCAATCGCTAATTCGAAATGGCTCTGTCTAATGTTCTACATTCTGGAATATTCACATTGCCAGATATCGGAGTTAAAATTATTTATCTAAAAATATGAAAAATTTAAGCCTGCCTAAATTTGAACACTGTTTTATTGTAAACATAAACAAAAAAGATATTAAAACTCATTAATACAGTTAATACAATAAAAAGGTTTTTACAAAAACCGTGATGCGTGTTTTGCTAAACAATAGCTTTCTCAAAAGTGAAAATCATAGAATAAACTGTATTAATAAGTTTCAATATGAAATTTCATATCAGCCAGTTCTATTCAATTAGAAGAAAAATTATTAGACAATTGATATGTACACATTTATAGTTAACTTACAAATTTATTAAGTACTCAGCAGCACAACATTTTTACATATATTCATCATGTATTTTTAACAAGTATCGACCAATTCCATCACAAATTACACATTTATATTATTCGGTTAATTATGTAATTCTACTTATAACTGAATATCAAAAAATACTTCAGGTAAATTATCCAGATCATTTATATAGCAAATAGAGAGTACAGACCCAATAACTATCATTTGGTAGGTTCAAGTTCAAAGGAACAATTTTAGATGAGATTTGTCATCATTTTGATGTTTGATACTGTAGTACTTTGTATTATCTGTACTGTTATATACTATATGTTTGATCAGGATTTTACATCCCCCCAATACTCACTCTCATGATCAAATCCAAATATTTCACAGCACTAAATAATTTTGCATCTATTTTTGATTGAACATCCATTGTCCAATGCCTCCATTGCATATTGAACTCATTTATGGATGCACCATTAGATCCCTAAAAATATCAACAAAAAAATTGTACAAGATACTTAATCATCTACTCATTTTGAACACTTGGTAAATATGCCTTTGGTCAGCTTGCAATAGTTTTTGAAAAATTTTCATTTAGACTGATTATATATTCGTTTGATGATAAATTTACTAGTTGTGTACAATATGCTAATTCAAATATTTTGGAAAAAGTATTCCGGGAAGTCTGTAATTTTCCATTAGTTCCACATCACCTTTTTAAAAATGGATTTCACTAAAAACTGTTTCGTTTGATGGGGATATATTCCCATTTTCAGAGAGAATTATACAGGTTAATACTTTTTCAGATGCAAAATGTTTTCTCTCATTGAAGATGATGGTATTTATTCACTTGTACGTTTGTTTTTGATTTTTTGTAACGAGTCTGTGATGTCCTGAGTAGCTACAGTTTTCAGATATATTGATTGCCATTTCTTTTCATTGAAACTCAATTGTCAAGAAAGTACCATTTACAAGTTAACAAATACGAAAGAAAGCTTGACATCAACTTTTCATGATATGGAAAACAAATAATAACTCTTGTGAAGAGAGGTTATCATTGAGAACATGTTTCCAAAAATAGTGTTGTTATGGTCAAAGGATAAGTATATGTAAGTTTAATTTAAATTAAATTCACAAGTTTTTCAAAGATTTTCAAATCCTCGTGTGATCTCTAACATCAAATATTTACTGAATATTTTAGATACATACATCACACACTGGCATAGCTCTCAGTACTTGATCCACTAATTTGAAAGTACTACTATCTGATGCAGAGTGCTGTCTCAAAAGAGCCCTAACGACTTTCACTCTACCTTGAAGAAGTGCACCTAAGACTGTTTCCCAAAACTCTGGGTGAGATTCTAATCCACTCAAATCACCAGACAGCATCGTAGCTGCATTCCTTTCATATTTCGGGAAGTGGAATCTGATCCACTCTAGTAACTGCGTTAATACTAAATTTCCTGGTATAACATCGACAAAAAGTATTTCACACAAATGCCAAATGCACTCAACTGAATAAAACACTGTGATGTAATTTTGCAGCTCTTCTTTTTCTGCACTTTTAGATTTAGTAATTTCGTCTTGTAAGTTTTCAAGACAAGCTCTTATTATTGACCGATACTGTCTGCTGAGCTTGAACAATTCAACTCTTTGGTCAGCAGGCTTGGAGTTGACCATCGATTGTACTGCTAGAAATACACCGTTAGATTCATTAACTAATTTACGAAGTATTGGGTGAAAGAGGAGTACATCCTGTCTGAGATGAAAGACACTTGCTGGAACATTTGATGCGAAATGGCTTGGTGCATCCTTTTGGAGAATGTTTCTTTTTTCGTAAGCAAATACTGATATTTCATCAATGGGTAACGAAGTAGCAGCTATGCCTGCTTTTCTGCACTGGTCATTAGGAATCAGCTGAAATCAACAACTCTCAACACCGAAATAAAAAAAACCATTGTTCACTTACGAATATTTTCAAGTCCTTTGCCATTATCTATATTTCGGTTTGATATCTGCTTCCTTTTGGAAAAACGAAAAACAAATATTCAAAAATTTAAATATTAACTATAACCATATACAAACCGGTAAGTAAGGCTAATTCTTCTTCTTTTTGTTACCATAACCAAAGATGTCACATAGTAGATGAGTTTTTGATATCTTATTATATTATATAAAAACACTTTGTTCTAAAGTGGGAATGAATAAATTGATTTCAATAGGTGCGTTTTTACGCTTCAATCTTAATCCTGATCTGCCATTCCCGCCAAAAACTGTTTCGCTCTCTCTCTCTCTCTCTCTATCTGCTCGATCAAAATATATAGAGCAGGGATAGCGAATAACATTATGACGGAGTAAATTTCTGTGTATTACGATTATTATCCTGTACATTATGATGCCTTAGTTGTCCCCATTATATTATGAATATTGTCAAGCCCTTCTCGGAATTATGATCAATATATTCATATTATAAAAAGGAAAAAAAATAATGAGAAGAAATTTGATTTATTTGAGAAAATACTTACCACATGACGTCAATGCTGATCTTGGGCTAAGAGGCAAAGAGAGCGGCGATTTCAATGAAGCAGCGATTTCAATGAGCTACCAGTTCTCAGTAAATTCTGACATTTCATGGGTTTCAACTTTCGCAATATAAATGAAAACAGGTTCACGCAAACAGTATATAATACCGAGTGTAGGCTGTAATTAGGTAGTGGTGAATTCATAATCTCTCTCACTGAATGAAGATTCTGATACCATGTATTGAAAGCTTCATTTCCAATTATCAATTGGGTATTGATCGATTGGTTATGATGAAGCTACGCTGTTGCGAAACTATGTAATTTTCTCAATATATTTGTATTTGTATAGTATATAGAACATTCAAAAAATGTTTCATGATGCACACATTATTGGTATATGCCAACATTTTCAATTTGATTTTTGTGGCCCTTCCACGCTTCCGTGAATAATTATATTTCAGCGCCTCGTCCTTGATATATCACTTGGTCATTGTCTAAAGATTTAAATCTATAGACAATGACTTGGTAGTAGTGGCTCCGATGCTCTAATTGTTAAGAAAATAATAAAATAGTGCTGAAGAAATTGAAGGAACAAAAACTTTTAATTAACACGTTAGTTTCAGTAATGACGAAGTATATTTTTCTTATGTATTCTGGGTTGATACCATAACTATTTTCAACAATAGTAGAACTGTATCAAAAGTAAGTTGAATTATTTTAGGGGTGGAACTGCAACAAGTCAGTTCAAATATCAACATTTTTCATTTAATTCTCCGATTTTTCCGGATTTAGTAGTCATGGTTAGCAGGTTTTCATATCTGTATTGCAGTAGCCAGAATATCTGATCTTAATATTCTCTGTTAGAGAAGAAGTGTTGTTGATTAACATGTGCTGGCATTTATGATCCATTAGAATTGCATCATCATTGAGATTTGAAACAACTTGTATAGTGTCACGAGGCAACAGTAATTTTACCATTCGAAAACGCTTAGTTTTTCACACGGCTTCGGGTTAATAGACACGTTCAATTTGAAATTAACCTTAAATAATTTAGTTTTTCTTATAAGTAAATTTTGAAAGTAAAAACCAAATATTTTCTAAAAACTATTATGGCAGGAAGTCGTTTAGAGAAAATTGGAACAATTTATACTAGGTTTTGTTGGCATGACATAATGGTTATTATTTTTATTCTAATGTAATATATTATAGAACCACAGGATTACTTCGTTCTGGAGCTCTTAGCTGGGAAGATAGGCCATTATGGTATGATATTTATGAAGCCTTTCCTCCTAAAGATGAACCCAAATTCGACAGAGTCGTCCCAAATGTAAAACTAAAACAAATATTTTATGAGGAAGACAAAATCAGAGCGTAAGTAGTGAAGGAAGTGTTAAGGTTTTGGTTGTTGATCTATCAAAATGATTTAATAATCTGTTCAAATTAAACATTTTTTCAGTATGTTTCAAAGGAATAATAAGCAAAACTTAGGTTCAACAAATCTGTTTAATGAAAATTACCAATCACTGACACAGAAGTTTCTTGAAATTCATCAGAAAATTCACAAACAATATGATGGTGATATGAAACCTGAACAAATGTACAAAGAAGCTATTGAGATTCTGAAATCAGAGCGAACTGGAAAAACAGAAGATAAGGACCAAGTTAGTCTGAGCACAGCATTCAAAGATGCACTATCTGACCATTCAAAGGAAAAGAAAATTGATATATCTATATCAAATATTTTCAAATAATGTATATTAAGTGCAGAGTAGACAATTATAATGAGCTGTAAAATCATTACAGGTTTATTAATATTCATAAACCAATCCACACCAAGACCATACAAAAGTAAAGAATCGTTCAACTTTGAAATTGTATGCAGAAAAATGTAGGACTTTAGAAGTTTCCCACATTTTTTCATTATAAAGAAGTAAAAAGTCAAAACCCTTCTTTCCCAAAAACTAATCTCTCCTAAAAATATACTCCTTTCAATTTGATCAAAAAATTATTGAAAAATATTTGTGTGATTTGTCAAAAGATATGTTTTCAGTTAGTTTTTCAGACTGAATTGAAAGTAAGAATGAGAAGTCATATGTAATTCTTACAGATAACAAGGTCACCAATGGGTAGTGAAATTAACATAGGGGTTAATATACAATATTTTCATTTTGTGTTAAACCTACGGCAATATAGAATCAGGGGAGGCAACAGCAGCGGTGTTCTGTGATATATCAGAAGCTTTTGATTGTGTAAATTACAGAATACTGTTGGAAAAGCTCTACCATTATGGATAGGATATAATGGTTTGTCTTGGTTTAAATCTTACCTTGTGAATCACAAACAATATGTGAAGACCAGAAGTACTCCAAGTTTCTATTTTGAAGCCACTATTTTCAATGTAAATTGATGAGTTTACCAGCCTAAACATCACATCCACGTTGTTTGCAGATGATACTACATTATTATGGCATAACAATAACGAGATATATTTCTATAAATATTTCAATGAACTTGTGAAATAAAAAATTGATTCAATACCAATCTATTGTCTCTCAAAAAAAAGAAAAAGACATTTCAACTCAGTCAGCTTCATTCAAGCCCTGAAAAAATAAAATTTGAAGAACTTGTTGAAGCACTAAACATGAAATTATCATTGGGATGCTTCACACTAAGGAATGTTAGAGGAGTTTGGATTTTATGTGGCTAAACATATTTATTATGCGACGATGGGTTCACAAAACTTTAGTATCTGCTTTGGGGATAAAAATAGTAGTTCAACTGTTACCTCAAAACCTTTGATAATGTAATGTTTACCGTAGTTACAGATGAAAGGTGAGGCATATAAATACTTTGACATAGTTATCTCCAGCTATCTATCCGAATACCTCATTAACGATGAAACAGCAGAGTATATACTTTTTGCCTGCCCCGCTGGGGACTGAATCAGGTTTTTAGAGTTTGGCAGAGCCATACTC
>WOGO01005697.1:0-12232 GCA_015342085.1 Leptinotarsa defecta
ATGACGTATCTCTGTAGCTGTTCGTAAAATAATTTTTTGCTGCGAACTGGTTTATTTTGGGCAAAAAACCCAAGAGACATTTTTTTCAGAATGAAACAGGCTATCGGAAATTAATTTTTAAATGGTAAACAAATAATAAGACAAAAAGTTACATTGGAAATGAATTTTAGGGGTTGCGTTTTCCACCCCTTACAATCATGGGGTAAACCAAATAAATTACTGGCTAAGTGTCTTTTTGGTAGTACAAAACGTCAGATTAATTTCAATATTGTAACTTTTTCATTGCTTGTGAAAAAAATTGTTATACAAATTTTATGTACCCCCTTTAAGGGGCTGTATCTTAATAAGGAATGCTCCAATGAAGTTTCTTTATATGAAATATCCTATCTTTTTTTCCACTTGTTTTACACTCATTCAGTTACACCCTGTAGAGTGAGCTTTCTCCGGATTCGCTGTCAATAATCGATGTACCTTCCTGTATATAAAAAACCGTACATAATCGGTACAATGGTCTCCAAAACAGGAAAAACTGCCTCAAATCCGTTCAGGATGAACACGTGGTTATGAGAAAAAGGTTGTTTCTAAGTATGAGAAAGTTCGTGACTCGCCGTCAGACTGAAAAATACTCCACCGGCCATTGAAGACGAGGTTCCCAAGTCAATTGTTTCCGGCTCATTTGTCTTTCGAGAGTACACTACGTTGGCCTACTCGAAATATAAAATACGCTATCCCATTCTTCTAGAAGGCTTCCCCGATTTCTTTTCCTTTGTCGAAATTCGCTTTTCTGTGATAACTGAGAGCCGCTCTCGAAGTGATTATAGATACTTCAGAAGTATCTCTAACGCACTTTCTGAGTGTAGAACGTCGCGACTTCCCTCGGATAAAAGATTATAAAAAAGTGGAAGGGCATTTCATGAGATCTGTACGAATCCCCTATTCACCATTTATATTATTCCGAGTTTAAGTATGGTCCGTCAATGCCTTTGTACATTTCAACTGAGGAGGTCAATTGCCAAATTGTTGCAATTAATTTTTCTTATTTTTTTTTTAAATGGAGAAAATGATGAAGTGTTATAGAGGGCAAAGTTCATCCTGACAGTTACTGAGTAACATGAACCAATGGAGATGAAGACGTTTCGGAAATTCTTCCTTTTCCATTCCGTTTCCGTTGATTGATTATTCAAATCATAGGCATGATGTATGAACTCGACAATATTCATAATAACTCAAATGATCCACACGGTTTCATGTTGTAGTCTTAAGAAAACAACTCGTAGTATTTCAACTTTTATTTTGTGAAAATTACAATACCAAAGTTGTAATCAAATTATATGCAATTGCAGGGTTGATAATGATTAAAAAACTATAATAATTTATTTGCAATGAAAATATAGATAGAAAATAGACTTTTTCGGCGTGAGCAACCACAAACTGACAAATTTGAGCAGAATTCACGTGTGTACAAAGTAGAATTTTTATCACATACAATTTCAATTCAAAGACTCAACTAAATTTCACTACAGCTCATTTTGAAAAGCCAGTTTGTAGAAGCGATTTATTGAGAGAACTATCAAGAAATAATTAATGTTAAATTGTTTTGGCCAGAGACGGACCTCTGCGAAGTAAAAATATTTACAAAATAAAATTAATAACAAATAATAATATGTTAAAACCTAAATGTCATTGAAATCCACCTGTCATGTTACAAAAATGCCATGTAGTGTATATAGATCTTCCAGAGCTCAAGGTTGAATCAGCAGACAATTCTCCCCGCCAACATTGTTTATATTTTGGCAAGATAATCGATGAAATCGGCCATAATGCAAAAAAACTCTGTTGTCAGATTTTCTCTCAACAGTTTTACAAAAACGCAAGACTGGTTTCGTCATACAATGGCTTCGTCATTAAAGACACGCCTGAAGAAGCCATTGTATGGCGAAACACGTGTTGCATTTTTGTAAAACTGTTTAGTGGAAATCTCACAATAAACTGTTTTTGGACATATTTTGGCAAGGCTGGTCCAGTAATGCCTTCGTTATCAGCCCGGAATTAGAAAATAGCTGCTCTCCTAACGATCTCAACCTCTTTAACAATGACCAATGCGAAAAAGTGACATTCAATAATTTATTCAAATTCAAAACAATATTTACATATGAATCAATTGATTTCAATCGCTAAAATAACTAAAATATTGTTAAATATTAATGTATTTAATAAAACAAGGTTGTCGGCTACTGAAGAGAATTCTGAGAAAACTTGAGTAATTTTTCAAACGAGGCGAAATTTGCGTTTGGCAATATCAAGTGGAGAAAATGACAATATCGGTGGACCAAAACTTCTCCAGACCCATCTGTTAAATAATAATCCATGAATAGAAGAGGAATTCAGACCTGCTGAATCAGTAAAACCGTAGAAATTGAATGTCTGTTCGCTAAACAAGTTGAGAAAAGATTTTTTCATGCACTGAATAATGCAGTATTTGTCGAAACAATGGAGAAATCTGGTGAATATAAAATGTCTTTATCAAAAGTTTCCTAATCTAACTTGAGACTAGTCAATAACATGACGGCTAAAAAAAGTGTTTATGGTGGAGAAGAAATATTTAGCCAGTAAAAATATTAAGTCAAAATATTCAAAGAACTTTGTGTCAATCATTAAAAAATTCAGCGCAGTTTCAACAAGCTTCATCTGCACAACAAGTTTTCCCAAAATTTCTACTCCTACCCGTCCCCTCGATGTATTTGCAGTTCACCTCAAAAATGAACTTCATTTAGAAATCCATTGATATAATTTCGAAAGTTTATCACATATTCCAACAAGTTAATAGTTCATGAATTACCGGGCGATTTGGCAGTGATAAACTATGTACAAACTTGAATGGTTTTCCCAAAGAGACATCTGAACGAATATATAATTTGATTCAGATTTTGTTCTAATTTAAAATTACTAAGCAAACCAAAAATTTTGTAGTCTGAGTAGTCAGAAATATACAAACAAACTAGCTCGTTCAGAAGTCCTCGAAGGGAATCTTTGACAGCCTATTGCACTTAACATTACGAATAAACTTTTTTATTTCTTTTTCAAGAGGTAAACAACTAAAATAGTAATAGTAACGACACATACGTTAAGTCACTAAACATAAATAAAGTCGAACAACTTAACCCATCAAGTGAAGTGATAACCTCGGTCAAATGTGGCAACAGCGCGGACAGCTTCAAGCGATATATCCTACCAAATAGTTTTTGGGTAGCAGTCCCATGCGTCGTCTTCTTGCTGAGAAAGAAAAAACATGTATAATCACTGAAGTATACACAATTGAAAGTTTTCGAAATGACTGTTCGCAAATCAGGATATAGCAATTGTTTTGGCAATCTTTCGCAATGAGATGGTTACATTCAACGATATCTTTCACACTATGGCTCGTTATACACCACTCAAAAAGTCCAATCGAGACTTTGAGCTATGCTATACGAGTTTTTTCGATTGTAGTTTTGAACAACAAATAACGATTGTAACTCAAAAGAACTTTTGATGAAATCATTGACCAGATTGGAATTTGAATCCTAATATTTCATCTAATTGGGAACAGTCACTATTCAAATAAAAAAAATATCTTCAGCGCTGAATAACTGAAAAATTCGATGACAGTTTCAGATTGTGATAATCCCTGGAAATACATTTTTGCGTAAACTAAACCTCCAAAACTTGTCATTCTTTCCAATAATTAGATTTTTATATGTTGATATTGACGAGAAGTATAAACTCAAATATAAATTCAACATCTTCTATTGAATCTCAGTGACAGACGTTAAAATCCTTACTTCAAAAAGGAATGACAAATCAATGACACTACTCATATAAAAATATTTTTGGATTTGTTTTTGTCGATCGTCCCACCATAAACTCGTGGGAGATAATTGAGAAATGGAGAAGGAAGATAATAACCAAGAACCTTTAAAAATCAAATCGAAGATGAGGAAATATTGAAATTCCAAGAGAGAGGAGAACATAATACATTATGTTCGAGCTGCTTAAAAGCAAACAAGTTAATCCATGTCATCGAAATTTTGATATTCAACGCTGATGTAAACAATACGTCGGCAATCGTATTGGGAAATTCACATTACGTTCAGAGAGTCGAATAATCCAATCAATATCGTATCAACATTTAACAGATATTGATAGTAAAAATGTTCAATCGCCTAACAAATAAATGTCAATCAGTTTCAAAGGATTCCGATGTCAGTCGCATTTTTCGACAAACGTTATGTGAAAATGTTCCAATAATTTCGTGATTTATAAAATCATATTGAGAGCCACACCAAAGATATATTTTCCTCATAAAAAATTCTAGTGGTTTTCAAACATAGTGCTCTCCAAAAGTGATTGAATATTGACAATATTCATATTCGACGAGATGGCAAACACATCCGTCACTGGATATGATAACATTAGAAAAATCAAATTGACACGACACGACACGGTGATGGTAGTGACATATATTTTTAATGCTTTCCTATACTCCTCAATTTGTGGAGAGCACTAGTAAGTTTCTATGAGGAAGATAAGTTCTAAGCGATTTTCTATAAACAGGTCTAGCATTAGGCTGAAAATAAAGTAATGTATTAAAGAAATTGAAAAAAGAGGCTACATTCACTGTGCGAAAGCTGTGCTTACCAAGATACCTGAAAAGTAGATGAAACAGAAACATCAAAAACAGAATGTTTTCATAAGAATGATGTTCAAAAAAGTGTCTGCTTAGTTCCCACGCCCCTCATCCCACATTATATCGTGTTCTCGATGTTAATAACTACCAGGCTATCCAGAGACCATATTCGCGGTCCCATTAGCCATTTCACGTGACAGAATTTGGTTGAAGGAGGATTAGAACCCGAAACCTATCGATTAACTGCCGGTCACATTACCACTTCGCCAATTAACCTTTTATCAACTGACAAAAATCCTAATGAGAATATCCTTTTGAAAAATACGTTCGTGCTGAAGCTCAAACATTTGAAGAGCGCAAATTCAATACTCAGAAGGATCGCCAGATCTCTTAAGGACTTTAAAAAAATATTTTTTTAGAAAACAATCTATATTGAGCTTGATATCGCGAGCAAATATTACACAATTAGAATATTATTTTTATTATCAATGAGCGATATCTAACACAAATACACATCTGGATTCGTGGTTTCGTCTCACTAATAATAATAATTGTCACTGGATATAGACGGAATAGTTGAGGTTTCAAAAAAAAAAACAAGAGAGATATATTTTTATCTAGTCATACGTTGCCATGCAGCAGGGTTCTTGTATATACTGAAAGGCAAACGTGCAAATTGAAACTGACAAAAGCTGTATTCTACACACTGACACAAATAATCTAAGTAGACTTCCATACATGAGGTAATTTGAAATATGTAATAAATAGAATATTTCCATGTGTGCATTTCGGTATATTACATTCTAGCGATAATATCGACAACAATCAGGAAGAAATTACCAGTGGAAGACAAAAGTTTTGCTCCTGGACACATCTGTATCACATTGAAAGACAATTTTTATAAAAAACATTGTGTAATGGGCCAACTCACCAAACCTATACTTACTGAGTTCTAAATCTGAATTACGATTAGTGGGCAACATTTAACAAAAGTTAAATTAGTTCATTTATATTTTGCTAATACTGTTGTTCATCAGTACTGGAGTAACAACTATTATAGGTCGCCTTACACTTATAGTGATATACGAGTATAGCAAACGTGCTCGAATGCATACCTTAACAGCAGATCGAAAAGCAAGAAACAATTTACCCAATGTGCATACCAACCATTCATTACCACTATCTAATTACACCCCTGAGAACTTACAGCACCGACACCAAGCCGAATTAATCGAATAGAATAGTCAATTAAGTCAAAAATAGATTCGGAAACTGAGTCGCACTGAATCGCACTGAATCGAAATATATATTCAATTTGCGATAGTATTCGGGGAAAAGTTCAAGAATTCTTTGTTCTTGTTCAACGAAAAACTTGGCTCAATAGTTCAGTGTTCGAAAAATGTATGTAGTAAGTTTTATGTCGAGATAAAATCTTGAGAAACTATAATTTCTTTGGGAGACTTTAGAAAATTTATAAGTTTCATCATCAGAGTTAGAGACATGATGTTTTAATGCCATCTCTGGTCTACTTCATACAGGAAAACTTTCAATTTTCCTTGGGTATATCTCGATGATAAGAATGGCAGTTCAGAGGGTAGTTTTTTACTGGAACTGATCTTTGGCTAATCGATATTCCTGAATATATTTTCTATTTTGCCTTTGACAAATATTAGTGATAGTTTAACATTGTATCCAAATGTATTCAGGTCAGCTTCAGTACAAATAATATTTAAAAATTGCTAATTATTCGTCTACCTTCAGAACTAGATTTCTAGGTGAAATAGTTGGAATTTTCAATTCTTTCCACTGAATATTAAACGAAAAAAAACGGAAATGTTTGTAGTAGAAGTATTATCTATTTGTGAAAAACTGTACTCTAAGTGAAATGCAATACATATTTGGGTATCGTTATTTTACTGTTCTGTAATAAAAAAGGGAAAAATGAAGTACTTTCACATTCCATTTTATATAAAGATCGTTCCAACTATTTTGAAAAATGCCTGTATGCGCCAGTTTCGAATCAATTTTTCCCTCAATTGACGGTACTACGATGTGCAAAAGCGATCAAAGTGAACGGTTCAAAATTGCTCTAATGGTACATACGTAAAACCCCTAAGAAGTGCTCGCACCCACCCTTGTCAGGCGTCGCTCTGTAAACAGATGGTTAAGTTAAAACAAAAATGTTAGTATCATAGTTGCGTGAACCAAAACAAAAATCAATAATGCGCTTAGACGAACTTCATTCGCGGAATGAAATAAAACAGCGGGGAATGAATTAAAGATGAAGAGGCCACCGCAAATGCTTGGTTTAAAATTGCAACAACTGGTGGACGACCTGATTTCTGATTCAGTTGAATAGGGATGTAATAGAAACGGCTGACAACAATAAAAAAATGAATTCAACGTTCAGAATTGAGATGTGTCTGCAAAACAATAAAAATATCAAGGTTACACCTTCAATGATAAGGGGTAAATAATTAGAATTTTCGAGTTACATAGGTATTCCCTACACCAGTGAATTCCGTATTAGACATCAACATTCCACTCCAAAATACACTGAAGGTATCATTTTGCACAATACCAATTAGATGTATGTCCAAAATTCACCACAATTATGGATTACCTAAACGTCAAAACGTTGTTTTGTCGTCAAATTAATGCGCCCCACGGCACTTAATTTGCGTCAAAATTACGTTTAGGCGCCTTGTAGATCCTTTTTGAGGATTTTTTACAGCTTTTGGACTTTGACGATAATATTTAGCATTGTTGAGGTGTTTTGATGCTTTGTTGGTGCTTTTTGTACGCGCTTTTTAAATATTTTTTACGGCTCCTAGATCCGACTTTGACTTTACATCTCCGGAACCCCGGATTTTCTTAAAACCTCTTTTGAGGCTACTTTCCCTTGGTTGCATGGCGGGACTATATAATCTTGTCTATAGGCTAGACATGTTCCTTTAGGCAAAGAAAAATATGACATCAGAAAGGCAGAGACTCAAAGTTTATTGAAGTTTTTCCATATAAACCGATGGATTTGAGAAATCATCTTCATACAATGAATAATGCTGTATTTGTCAAGACAATGGAGAAATCTGGTGATTAGCGTACACTACTCCAACAAGTGTCGGGCAAAAGTATGCGACAAAAAGTATGTAAATTATAGAAACTCGAATCAAGGAGCACGTTTCATATATTCAGTTTCGTAGACCAGACACGTCTAGTGTCGTTCAACATACTTTTGAGAGCGGTCACTGAATAAATGAGGAATGCTTGGAATTCCAGAAACTGGTACATGACAACAGGCCTTTAGACGCTTTTGAAAGTTTCAATAGCGATAAAAATACCTTCAGTTGGGAGAACCCGGCGTATCTGTGTACCTCAGAATCTTCTCGATGAACTTGATGGTAATGGTTCTTCCAGATGTACATGAAATGCTATATCTTAGTTCTGAGAAATCAATTTCAGTCATCACCTGATGATGCTACCTTGCTGAACGAAAGGCACATAGAAAGACACTGCTTTATGTCTGGTGTGGGCCCCCCAATAAATGTTTCAGTGAATGTAATGCAGTTTTTCAAAATTACCAGCAAGTACAAAAAAAAAATGCAACAACCCAGATCCATCCTAGCATCTTCCCTTTTCGCCGATTTCATCAATCTCCCCCGCTTTTCCTTTCTCCTGAACACTCGTAATTAGAGTTGACTAGAGAAAAGGAGTAAAAGGAGTAAAAGGAGTGTCTAACAATCGTCAGATTGCTCTGCGGTTTCAGAGCGACTCGTGATTTTCGCGCTGAAAATTGAGCGCGGAGCTGAAAAAAGTCGCGGCTAGACTTCGCAGAAGGTAATAAAAGCTTTTATTTCCTTGCCTCGAAAGTTGCAATTCACCCGATTCGTTAGAAGGGGAAATTACGTAGAGTAATTTTTGTTTCTGAATTGTCTTGCGCTTATGATAATGTACATCGCTGCTTGCGCCAGAGCCGCGGATTTATTTTAATGGCCGCCTGGGAGTTCAGCAGTAGACGCAGTACAATTATCGTTTGCTCATAAAGAAACTGGTAATGATCGTCAAGACGTGAACTCTGTTCTAATTGAAGAACCTGTGGTAAACTAAAAGCGAATGATTGAAAATTATAAATAAGGCCGGCCAAGGATTCGAAATTTGTCTTCAGCGGCCAGTAAATTAGTCGTATCATAAACTGTCGCAGTATGATTGAACCGTTTTGGTATCAATTTCATGTTATGAAATATGTGAATCCCCTTCTTCAGTGGTTTGTTAGATTATAGAGCTCAATTCGAAATCGAAACGACTGAATAATGTGCTTACAAGTGGTGCAAGTTTTTCACAGGTCAATTACCGTGCCAAAGTGCTTGTTCGAATACAGTTAGAAAACTTCAAAAATGTATATGGCGAATAAATCTAGAAACCAGAACAACTTCACGATTGTTTCCCATTTAATTCAATATCAAAACCCTTCGTCCTGTTTGTTGAGCGTTCTTTTTCATTCAATTCTCTGCAGCAGCCTTTCCGGAATCCGCTGGGAATCTGCTCCAACAAGAATTCATCACTTCGGCCAACTTTTTGAATAACTCCGATTGGATTCTCGAACATTCGCCGACCAGAGTATTGAAATAAATAGCTTGCTGAATCGAGCCAACAACTATTCTCGAAAGGCTTGATTTTGTAAAGGACTCGCCGGTTTTAAGTGCTCGACAAGTTTCTGCATATAACGATAACTTTATTAAAAAGACCACGGCTGGTAAGTAAAAGCTGCATTGCGGTTTATCAACGAAGGAGCAAACAAAACATTCATAATTGCGGGTACTTGTTAACAGGCAAAAAAATTTGCAGACTTGAAATTGTTGTGCATTCAGAAATAGTCTGGCGAAAACTTTTGTGGTGGATTCTTTGAATTTTTCAATTGTTATATTTGATTAACGCGAGTCCTGAGTTACTGTGTTTACAACATATGTAGTAGCGCCTTTAATCATATCACAGAACCTCTTGAAAATACACAAAATTCCTTACTGAAATCTATTTACAAAAAAATTTAGATGTAGAGGAGATTAATATTTGGGAAAGTTTTTGACCTTCTTTGTTGACCAAAACGATCCTTTATTGGATCGGATCGTCAGGTATGACGAAAAAGTGACCCTTGCGACAACAAGAGACTTTCAAGACAGTGCCTGGACACCAATGAGCCACCCAGACACTTCCAAAGGCAAAAACTCTCCAAAAGAGGACCATTGTTACTGTATGGTGGTCAGCGACTGGTGTTATTCAGTATAACCTTCTGCAACTGGGCCAAACCTTTACAGCAAAGTCCCGTTGTGAGGAAATCTACGAAATGCATCAAAACCAGACCTCTCGCCAACCGACTACCATTTTGAAAGCACTTCGGTAACTTTCTCACTGGTAGAACTTTCACCAATCAGGACATGCAAAACGGCCTTCGTCGACTTGATCGACGTTGTCAAAGTTGCAAATGACGCTCATTTCGGTTGAATTGGATAAAAGGTATTACAGTTTGAAACCCATAAAAACGGAAGAAACTTTTGAAACATTCTAACACCTTCCACGACTCCTAAACAATATTATCTACAGCAAATTCATCTGCCAATATCGCCCAAAATAACCGTTTGCGCTGACCGAGCTGCTTTCCTTGAACTGCCCGAGTTGGCAACATTTTCATATTATTGAGATGCCCGACAACGTCCTTATCTGGATTATTTATACGACCGCCGGAGGAATTTGAGCAAAAGGAGTCACAATTATTGTAGCCCCAGAAGGGTGATACGCGATAATCCTGAGTTAGAGCTTCTCTCTCCCTTCCGATTTCTTTCGACCCTTCTCCATAATAATTTCTGCTGTATGGGTTGTTACACTTGAGATTCCTTGTGACCAAAGAGACGATAAGGCATGAGAGAAGTTACCGATGGTACGTTGGGTTTTATGAAAGAAATGAACTGTTTTCGGTTATACAGTGCGGTCAATAAATAATAACATTCTTTCTATTCCGTTTATATTCCAAACATTCGTGATGGAATTGAATCAGATATCACTCACAGGATTCCTACACAATATAAGTAATGAAATAAACAAATTTCATTTACATGGAACACCGTCATCGTCACTGGTAGACATCTTGATGTTTCGCCGACTACAAACTTTTCAGCACAACCGTTTCTCCGGTTTTGCACCATCAACGATGTATTTGATTTCGTTCCAAATTTTATTCATGTTAATTCCCTAATTTCGACACAACAATCAAGTAGGTATGAAGGATTGTTTTTCCTTCATAAAAAACAACTGCATGTGATCTATTGTAGTCGTCGCTTTCGAAGTGTAATAACGCTGCGCTTTTCATCCGTTACAGCCGCCCCCGTTCATACGAATATCAGCAAACAAATTAATTTCGCATACAGGTCGATATTTCGGATTCTCAACGGGAAACCATCCGAGGTTATAAATTTCGATGGAAAAATATTAAAACAAAAGGGTATTCCCTCAACAATGTGTTGGGATTTCGTGCATGCCGGGGCGATGATAATAATTTTGATGCGTCATACATCTGCAGGCGAATAAAATAATGGCCTGCTGTACTGGAGCTCGCTTATTTTTCAATTTGGATTCCCGTATGAAATTTGTTTGTTCCCGTGGTTTTAATGCGAATGCGAAACCAGCCGCCTGGAAGGGTTTTTCGACGTTTTGTCGGGGATCGAAGATACCAAGATGAAAAGGTTTTCTTGCACAACACCTGGATATGATTACTAATGGTAGTAGATCACTAACGACAGTAGATCAACTATGAGAGTTCTGTGACAGAAAGTGGCTTATCAGTGTTTGTGGTGGCGTTATCGCTGTTTGAGAGATAACAATTCGAGTGTGCTTGGAATGATATGACAAAAATAATAATTGTTTCAAAACACACTAATCAATCCCGAAAAACTCACTGTTTGGTGTGGATTTTGGGGTGGCGGCGTCATCGGTCTATATCTCTTTGAGAAAGACGCATACCATATAAAAACGGGCTGTATTTCAGCGAATTAGAAGATGCTTAGGTTATTGATTGATATCAAGAACTTTCGCATATTTTTTAATTGGTATGCTCGAACATAAACAACTTTAAATAAGTTTTGTATTTGTATGTTATACTCTGAGCATTTCTTGAGAAAATATTTTCATATTCATTTATCTTTGAATTACCACAACTACATTATATTCAATATTACTGGAGTTTTTTTTCCCAACACCAAAAATGTTATTTTTAACACCTCGACATGTGTTTCGATCACCAAGTGATCATCTTCAAAGAGGAAGATTAAAACTAGAAAATAATGCGAAGCTAACCCTATGTATGCTCTATACGTATCCCATACAGATAAACCATCCAGGCGTACCGCCCATACAGGTATACCAATCTAAATTAATTGTACAATTTTGCCTTATCTATTATTTCACAATATATGTTTATATAAAACAATTTTCAGCTACATAAAAATTAATTTTATAATATTGCCTATCCAAATTTATTTTTGCAATGTGTCCTTATGTAGTAATCAGTAAACCCAG
>WOGO01005698.1:0-12231 GCA_015342085.1 Leptinotarsa defecta
TATCAAGATGGAGTAGTAGAAAGCCAAAAACTTTCTTTCCCAAAAATTAATCACTCCTAAAAATATAACCCCTTCAATCCAAAAATTTTCTTTCCCAAAAATATGTATATTTTGTTATGCATTCAAAAGATCTTCTATTTTGCAAGAAAGGTAGATTTTTAGTGATGGCAACAGTTCTAATTTCAGATTCAGCTCATATTGATATGAAAATCTCACCAACAAACTCTTCAGTGTTGTAACAAAGATTTTGATTGTCAATCAATATTATGAATACAAAAATATTAAGTGAAGTTACCTCTGCACCTATGTTGTTTCCATTAATCCTACATGACTTCAACTTCAAGAACGCAGAAGACGAAAAATTCTTCATTCCCTCTGCTCGAATGTCGCAACACATCAAATTTATATGGGCCAGTTTGTTGTCTTGGTTGAAAAAATTTTCGGAGAGTATTTTTAAACCCTTGTCTCCTATATTGTTATAGCACATATCCAAACTAATTATTTCAGGGTTGGAAATCAAAAAAGCAGCTATCTTGTGCATGTCTTCAGCTTTGAGACGGGTGCTGAAAGTATTACAAGAGTATTCAGAAACTCAAAATTATTTTCTGTACATGAATTGAATCTCACCCAATCCTCTGGAAAAGTTCTCTCCCTTTGAGACGCAAATGTAAAGTCCCATCTGAGTTTTTCTCGCAGAATAGTTTGAGAAAATCGTCATGAAGTTTTTGTCCCATATTCAGAAATTGTCAAAGTGGCAAGTTGATTTTTGACAAAAGCATTTTCAGTCATGAGGTTGTCCTAGTCCAGTGGATAATTTGGTAGGTTAGAAAAATTCTATCCAATTCCTTTATGAAATTACTATTGGAGTTGTATTCTTATAACTTTATAATATAATAAATTTATAATTTTACTTATAAATCTCCCCGTTTATTTTTGGAAACGCTCTAAATTGTCATTTTGTCCTATTTTTTATAATGCAAAGGAATTTAGTTTAGTCCTGATATATTAGGAGGAGTAAAAAAGTTTTTTGATTGTCTACCTCTCCATTTCAATAAACATTGTTAGGAATCACACGTTAAAAGGTAAGACCTCGTTAGTCCTTAACTCGCACGAGCTTCGGCTTCTGAGAGTTGTCGTTCGTAGGGGTGCGGCAGCTGCTTAACGAAAAGCATATTTCAAACATATATTTTGAACATATACATTCATATACAAAAAAACTTTCGAAACAACTACTATCATGTGAACATTGGTTCATACGAAAATCCATTTTACCTATTCATTTCATACTCCAAATATTCCTTATTAACGATATAAAATTTCAGTTACTTGGAATGGGTACTATCATTCTCAATGGCGGAATTCAAAGATTTGGGATATAACACTTGTTAGATTTCGTCAGAGGAGTAAATACTTTCGAAAATTATAATGGTTATATACGTATGGGTATATACTGAGCGGTTCAGAAGTTTTTCCAAAAATAACTTCAAAAATGGAATCTCTTCATTTCTCGCCAACATTTTCAATGAGAAGTCTTTTGATGACATTTAAAAAATTTAGTTTTATCATTATTTAATGATAGATACTTTCATCAAAACTTTTTCTTTGATACTGGGTGAATCAAAATTCATAAACTTTTTTTTTATTTTATATTTGATTTTTTTCTGCCGAAAGTGTTCTCCTACAATGTAGCGGTTCATCAGTACCTATATACCTAGAGGTTCAAATGATTTATGACAAAGTTATTATTCCCAGATGAAAGTTTTGAATGATTTTTCGTTATTGAAAAGTAATTTGTCTGAAATACTGAAAATTCAATATTTGAAAATGATATTTTTCTCATTTCATAGATTCCTCGTTTTGATTCTATAGGAAAAGTGGGACTGAAATTTTTCTTTACACTCAATACAAAAAAGTCTAGTTGATGGTGTAAACTTTTTGTAGATTATTTTTTTACGAATATTTACCCGTACAATAATTTTCATGACTCTTGAGATGAAACGTCTATAGCCGCACGTGAAACCGATTGCTGGCATGGTGACGGGTCACCATGCGCAAGCGACTGTGCGATTCTCTTCCCACTAGTTCGGCGTTACGCTACCTCTCTTGCCAAACTTAGCTTGGAAACCTTGAGTCTCAAGGGTCGGTAAATATGAAATCTACACTCTTGGTAGATTGAAATTTATACAGTTTTCATAGAATATAATATTTATAAATTAATTATTAATTAATTTTAATTTCAACCTTACGAGAAAAATGCACTAAAACACTTGCTTAAAAAATACATTTCATCAAGACTGACAAAATTGTATTTCAAAATCAGCTAGTAGGGCACATCAAAACAGGAACATCAAAAAATTATTTAATCAAATAATTTTCTGATGATGGTGGAATTTTTATTGAAACATTTATTATTTATAATTATAATTCAAGACCCTTAATTAATTGCAATAACTAGCTAAGATTCTTGAGTTTAGTACTATATAATAATAATAATAATAATAATAATTCGTCTTTATTATTTCCAATATTAGGTAGTTAAAAGTTTTTATACAATGAAATTTTTTATTACAGGAAAATAAAAGGCGAAGATCAGTTTATTTTCATCGCAATAAAAATAACCTGTTCTTCCACTTAACCTCGAAGCAAACCTGACCTGAAGCCTATTTTCATATATATATTTTAATTACACATGTTTCATAAATATTTTGGTACTCAACAATCATCACACGGATCATGAAATAGTATTATTGGTATTTGACATCTGCCAGGTGTCCCTTGACGGCTCACAATTTTCTTTTGTTTTAATAATAGCCTTCATGTTATCAAACTTGAGTCTTTCGAAAAACCAGTCATTGCAAAAATATCTTCGAATAGTTTGATCACCTAAAGATCTATCAATTTGTCATGAATATAACGAGGTTTTTGCCGTAGTTCAATGTTGAGAGTAATACGTATATTATTTGAAACTATTTTTATTATAACTTTTGAATCACTAGCTATTTACCTATACAACACCACTTTCAAAAAGGGATTTTCAAGGATAAATAACATATTTGACACCTAGTATTAGAAAAAAAAAGATTGTGGCCAAATTATTATTCGATAATGCAATTTTTTTGTAACATTTTCGAAACAATACGCTGTCTGTGTTTTGAGTGGCTTCCGGGTTTTGGTCTTCTTTGGTTATAATCTCCAAACGTTTCAACTGCACCTGTGGCAGCCATCTTCAGTGGCGTGGTCGTTTGGAGATTATAAACAAAGAAAACCACGGCAAAACCCGGAAGACAATCAAAACATTGACGCCAGCCGTGAAAGGCCGAGCTGAAAAAAAGTGTTTAAAATTACACAATCATTACATATTTTATAATGTTATATTCACTAATATTTCCTGTACTTTATTATCGAACAAGAAAAATTATGTGTAACTACGAAATTACCAGAAATTTCCGATTGTATTCTAATATTTATAGAAAAAAGGAAGAATACCATTCAATAGTAATTTAATTATGTGAATTTTCATTTTACATTGTACTTATACATAATATCTGTATAATATGATGTATTTCTGTGTAAAATCACATATTATCCATGATTTATTGACTTTTGAAAGTTTTTCCTGCCCCAATAAAGATTTTTGGTGCCTCAATGATTTCATTATTCAATTGTGATGAAAAAAAAAAGAATATTTGATGAAAATGTTGCCTTACTAGAAGTAATAGACTTCCTGAGGCTATTCTTGGTTTCCTCATACTGTTATAGATTAGTTGAATATTTTTTTCATTATCTATTAAACAATGTGAATGAAAGCCATGCTGATGTTCACATTTTCAATAACATTTCTATCTCGAATGTCATTTTGGAAGTTGAGAAGTAGCAATCAGTTTTTCCAGTTAATAGAAATTCCATGGAAGTTACGAAAATTTGATTCTTTTTTGGGTCCAGTGGGGAAAGTAAAATTACATATCAAACTGAAATTTCCTTTTGAAATTTAAAGTCAAGTCAAAAATGTGTATTCAAGCTTTTGGATGAATTACAAAATATTTGTGATGGTGTATTTTGTGTGTGGCCCTGCTATAGGCCTCACACAAAAATATTTTGAAATTCATACAATAACTTGAATAAACAGTGAAATTTAAACATTTACAACGTTTAGGTTCATTTTCCTTTTGAAGATGATCACTTGGTGATCGAAACACGTGTCGAGGTGTTAAAAATAACGGTTTGGTGTTGGGATAAAACTGCAATAACACTCATTCACAATGTAGTTCGGCAAAATTCGACCCCTTACAATGACTTTCTATTCGCAAATTCACATTTTTCGTGTAGTTTCATACAGTGAAATTCATACATCATTGAAGTTTTAATACGATAGTTCCATAAAAACTAACGTACTTTCATGACAAGTATTACGAGTTTAATGAGTATATACACGTAAGTTATCATGTAACGAAATTTACATCAAGTGTGTATAATACCGTATCGAATTTTGAATTACATAATATAACATTGGCAACTAATTGCCAACGTTTTTTTTATGTAATTTTACACTTTTCTTTTTGCTCTGTACATTCCTATAATACGCTGTCTGTTCGATCGCCGTTGACGGCCATCTAGATTTGCCTAGATTTGGAATGAAATTCGCTGCAACACGCTTCATGCCCAAAATTTTCGAAAATATTGCATGGCATAAGCCAACCGATATGCCGACAATCCTCAGCAATTTCTCTAATACTGATTCGACGATTTGCCATAACAATTTTCTTTATTTTCTCAATATTTTCATCGGCTATTGATGTGCTGGAGCGTCTAGGGTGAGCTTTGTCATTAACATCTTCTCAACTTTCTGTGAAAAGCTTGTACCGCTTGTAAAGTTTTTTTTGACTCGGAGTTCGATCACCGTATGCCACTGTCAACATTTCAAGTGTTTTTGAGAACATGATCTCATTTCTTAGACAAAATTCAATGCAAAGCCATCGATCCATTTTTTACGATAGCAGAACATCGCCGAACACACAAAAACTTCTAACATTTATACTTTCCACCAAAGCTAAACATGCTGAACAGCTGAAATTTCGAACATATGTTCGAGATGAGTGTACCAATTATAAGGAAATAAGAAAATCGCCAATCGAATATATGTAGTCTTTGAAATATGAATATTCATCTCATTTTTTGAACACTCAACATTTTAATATTGATTTGAACTGGATATTTTGCTTCCGTTTTTATTGCCAGTGAGATACCTTCGGATTTTTTATGAAATATTTCATCGTCATCGGTACTAGGGAGAGTGTGTTCCATACCATTGTTCGGATTTTTCTTTCACTTCGTGTCTGAAAAAAAACTTCGTACATGATCTACACTTTCTCTGCATGGTGATGCAGAAATAGAAAACTACAATATTTTTCCTTCCTCAATAAATAGTTCTTGCTACGGTGAAAAAACTTAAGAAACTATTGTACCTTTTGTGAAAAAGTCATAATGAAGTATTGTAGAATTTGAAGATATTAGAGATACTCGAGTAAGGATAAACTATTCATTTTATTCTTCAAATAATTATTACAATATGAATAAAAGGTTTATTCATTGAAATAAAACACGTTGATACATAAGTAATCATAACACTTTCTGGACCATCTTATTGGTAGTAAGTAAACTTTCAATTACACAAAGATTTATATGTACATTTCATAAATGAATATTTTTTCTATTTATAATATAAGGCAGTACAAAACAGTCTATGAATATTCTGACAATGTTCAAATATAATATGCTTTGCTGCTTCATTCTGAATACGAGTAGTTCTGAAACTGCGCGCAACATCAATCTATCAAAACAGAAATTATCAGGACTCTAGAATACTATGCTTTCGGGCTTTGTAATACAAAAAAAGGTCTCGAAAAGGAACCATACATCATCAAAAAAACCTTCAACGGAATGGTTACTCCAAAGTGATGGTTGAACAGACTTTAGCTAGAAGACAGCAAGAACCTCGGAAGGAAGAGAAGCCGTCACAACCAGTGCTTGCACTTCCCTACATCAGAGGATTGTCGGAAAGGATGGGAAGAATTGGGTCCAAGTACAACATCAGAACCTGATTCAGATCCGAAAATACTATCCGTAACATCCTCATGAAAACCAGGTCACCAAACACGGACTGAGTTTGCATTTACCGGATACTCTTCGAGTGCGGCAAATCCTAAATCGGTGAAATTAAGAGGCCATTGAAAGTCCGCATTGCCGAGCACAAGAAACACATACACAACGAGGAGAAACCACAAGCACAAGCACAAGAAACACATACACAACGAAGAGAAACCAGCAAATCGGGAATAGCAGAACATGTTTGGACTCATCAACATAACATCAAGTGGTCCTAAGCTGAGATCATCCACAGAAAGGAACATTGGTTCAGGAAAAAATTCAAAGAAGCCGCGTATATGTTGTCCAACAACGCATTTAGTCAAACTAGCGTAGAAATACCTAACATATGGAAACCTCTAATCAAGCGAAAAAGGACCAACTCCCGCCATACGGTCATCTCCCGCTAAACCGGTGAAGCGGAGAGAGGGAATCGGGGATAGGTGAAAGCACTCGATCGACCTATAAATAGTCATTTCTCGGAGGAATAGTTCAGTCATCACCCGAAGACGATTGTGGATACGTAAAATTGAAACGTCGTGAAGTAACTTGGCTTGAAATCTTTTAAGTTTATTTTTTTGGTTAATTAGAACGAAAACCTATTAGATGGTCTGTAAAAGATGGTCTATAAAAGAATGGACTCGAATATATTCGTGCAAAGTTGAAAAAATAGAATTTTTGAAACCTTTCGGTGAACCTTCCACAGCTAAAGAAGTAAAGTTGAAATTTTCAAGTCAAACATTAAATTCTACGATTGTTCAAGGAAATACAAGAGTGGCGGAAAAGAACAGTTTTTTTTCTGGTATCTTTTCAAAAAATTCTAGGTTGTAGTTTTCATAGTTTTCTCAATGATTAATTTTTGCTTAAAAAATCTTTTTGATAATAATTATACCTGAATTACAATTTCCTCATGCTTCATCTGTGAAAATTGTTGAATTTTGTAATTTGCTCACATTTCAATGAACAAAATTTTCCTCTCGCAAATTTTTAAATGTATTTCAATTCTCAGGAATATGATAGTCATAATTGATTATGAAACCAGAATTAGAATTATTTCGAGAAAAACCAGGACAGCTTTAAATAACTGCGCTTGCGCTTGACAGTACAGGCCAATAAACTTCAGAATCAGAACAAACCTTATTTCTACCTCTCCTTCTGTTCAGGAATTCGAAATCGAACTAAAACAACATTTGTGCTCAATATTAATAGGTGAAAAATAAAGAAACTTTCCTTGTTATAGTTCATATACATTTTGTAAAATTTTCAGGGGCTGTGGTACAAGAGTTGATGATAAAATATTATTTTATCAAAATAAATCAATCACTATTAGGGTTCTGATGAAGTATCTGCTGGAAGCCAATTAAAGTGACACTTATCTGCCACTTGAATTCAGATGTCTCTAGTCAATTAGCGAAATTGTTTCTAAAATATGGTATTTGTTTAGAACATTCAAAACTGTCCATCTACATATACATCCAAATGCATATACAAAGGACAGGTAAGGACCTCCCTGAATGTACTGTGCAGTAACTAAATGTTGCATTATATTGTCAGAATATTGTTGTAAATCATGCCCGAAAGAAAATAACACTGACCGCCACTGGTAGCCATAAACCAATGGTGACGAAGCTAAGAGCGCGCGAATGTACAATGATTCCCCGCCACTCGAGATGCAGCAAGAATAATGCTACCGACTTTGACAGAACTTCGGCGAAATTTCTACGGCATTCGATCACGATATTTGAAGGCTATCCACGAGGATATCGACACAGTCAAGTGGAAGCTACAGTGCGTTCAATTATTGATCAACCCACGGATTAAAAAATGTAACAATATATTCAGTCTATAGACATTCTCAGAATGTGTTACAGGCATACCATGTATAATTCTGAAATATTCACATCCATTTTGAATGTTTTTAGAACATTCTCAGAATATTGAAAGCATGCCATATTTCAGCAGGATATTCTTTGAACTTTCTATGGATATTATTGTGGTGTAAAGAAATGATTACAATGAAAATTATGTTGGCCAATCTATACAAAACTATTATGACTCGTTTGAAACAAAGCGGCTCATATTCGATTTCGTAGACTAGCAGGATTAATTTGCTGAACAGCTACAAAAATGGATATAGCTGATGTAGTCGCCTATAACAATATAAGTGAAAATACAATATTATCATATCTATATGTATAGTCTATGTAGTGTGGAAAAATAGTGTACTTTGTTTCAGCTCTCTAAATAGCGTTGTTTTCCCGTAATTAATTATCAAAAATGGGATTTTCTAGGCCCGTGACGTCACGCAAAATGAAATGTCCCTGTCATGACCTCGAATGGCTTTTATGTTAAAACATATTAAGAGAATATTCCGATTAAGCCTGATGAAATTTAAAAAAAATTAAAAAAACGAAAATGAATGAATTCACATTGAAATACTCACTCTGAAAAATGAAAATTGTAGACTCTGAAATATATAAGATATTCGATTAAATCCAAATATCAGCATCCGATTAAGATATTATTTCCTTCAATATTATTCAGAATACGTAAAAATGAAAATTGCAGTGTAAAATTATATTTTTGGCTTTGGCTTTCTACTTTTCCATCTTCATAAATATTTGTGGCTACAAAAATCGATGAAAAAATCTAGAGGTCCGTATTTGAAAAAAATCTAATGAACGAAACGTTGCATTGCAAATTGGTTCATATCAGATTATAACAAACTAGCCACCCGCCCTGGCTCCGCATGGATGCAATGCTGATACTAAATATACTATAGTGTCTTTATACACAACTTCCACAGCTTTTTTATCAGTAGACAATACAAACATGCTTTCTTTAGAGGTTACTCTTGAAAGAGCGACACATAATTGGCCCGGGACCATCGCAACCGCAATGTCCCTGCATTTAAATCTGTAATATCTTCGAAACTATTCATTCTATGGACAGATAAGATACATGATATTATCTAATGGAGAAAAATTCTAATGGGGTGAGATCTGGCGAACGAGGAGACCACCGTGGACCAGTATTTCGTCCTAACCATTTATTACCAAAGTTTACATTTAACCATTCTAAAACAATTCTTGTAGAATAAGCAGGACATCATGTTGATCGTCTATTTGTCCTTGAATCCACATGGAGAAGTCATACCGTAAGTCATAGTCTCGTTCTTGAAACGTGCAAATAAACATTGACTCATATGCATGATATTGATTTTTTTAATAATATTCTTAATAGAGCTTTGTTTTACATCCGTATAACTAGAATTTTTTTTGATCTTCTAGGGTTTTCAACAACTACCTGAAGTACTTCTAACTGATTTTCCTCAGTACATAGAGTTTTAGTACGTTCATTTTTATATTTATAATCTAAACACCCAGTCCGATTGAAATTATTTAAAATTCTGCTTAGTGGATGACGTTCATTGAATATATCTGCTGCTTCACGCACTGGTTTATAATTCATTCGTACAGCTTTTTCACAAACATTTCAAATACAAAATGTTCACAACAAATGAAAGTATTTGAATATGCATATTATCATTAATAATATTTTACCTTGTTAAAAATATGGTTTGCGGAATTTTTTAGTTAAGATGAATATCGTTGCAACAAAAATGACGTTTGTGATTCCCTAAAAGAAATAAAATCCAACTCAACTGCACAAATATACGTGAATTTGAACAAAGTTATGCTCAACTGATTTGGTTGTGACAACTTTGTGGAAGTGTTAGTTATAAAAAAATTACAAATTGGGAAATCATTGATAAAAAATTACTTGAAATGCCATGGTATTTAGGCATAACTTCCAATTGTAAACAACTTTTCTCAATAACATTTTGCTGAATTTTCTGAAATGAATGTACTTTACTCCTGTATAATTTTTATATTTTTTGACCTACCCTTTATGCTGGTTGCCTTGAAATCATTCTAAGTGTACCTAATATAATTATCGAATATTTACCAACTTTTGGCAATATTTGTATTTAGGTTGTGCAGTTAATTGATATAGGTACAGTTCATTTCTTTTTCTTTTATTTTTTGAACGGGTCAACTCAAAAATAGAAATTTGGGGTAATGAAATCAATGCATGAATACTTTATTTTGAAGTGAAATTGACAGATGAAACTTTCAAGATGGGCGCCATCTAGGAAAAAAATTAAATGGAAAGGCGGGTCTTGTGACACATCATTTTGAAGCTCCTGACGAATACTTCACATCTCTAGAATATGATGTCGATATCTTCACCTATCACAAAATGGCGGAACATTTAATAATTTTCTGAAGACAAACACATTAATATTGATATTTCTAGAAATATTCCTTTTTATCTGCCATATGGCAATCCCAACAACCCGAAAAGGTTTGTTGAGTTATTTTTTGTTTATAAAAGCGACAAAAAATGTCAGTTCGAAAATGAACATCATTGTTCAGTTAGAATATTCTCATTTAGTTTTCGGTTTTATTAGTAGAAAGGTACCACGTCAACAATCTCTAAAATGGTCAATTCTCGTCCATTGGAAGAAAAGGTTGAAGCTCAGCCACCATCTTAAAAGTTTCATCTGTCAATTTCACTTCAAAATAAAGTATTCATGCATTAATTTCATTATCCCAAATTTCAAATTTTTGAGTTGACTGTATATTTTATAATGTGGAAATAATGAACGAGTTTCATTATTATTATTATCATTATTTTTCACATATAGTTAGTGGGCATACTTGAAGACTAGCTATAAATCAAATCATCTAAAGGAACAATTGTTCAGGCCAGTCTCAAATCCCTACACTGTAAGTCAGAAAACAACTACTCCCCTGGCTAATACCTCGAAGGGAATTGGATTTCAACCTGGTAGGTATATCAGTGCAGGATTCTTCACTGAAGTATTTCCTGCATATGCTATTGGCGATACAACCGGCGGAATCGATTTTCAATTATTGAACAGGTTATTTGGCGTCTCGTCAGTGCAAGATAGTGTCTATCATCAACATAGAGTCGATGATATTCCATAATTGAAATTCGAATTCCTTTCAGTGTATCATTCTTCGAACTAAGCTGAAGCGAACACCAAACAACATGAGTATTACTGGAGTTTTTGCAACACCAAACCGTTATTTTAACACCTCGGCACGTGTTTCGATCACCGAGCGATCATCTTCGAGAGGAAGATCAAACAGTTTGAACATCAGGGTAGGAGCTATAATGTTTTCTTTTCCAGATACATCAGCTGGAGGTACAAGTTGATTTCTTAAAGAACCTGAGGACGACCGAATGGACGAAACGAAAAGAGGCTTTGGAAGAGTGTTTAATCATGAAGAAAAAAATAGAAATACTAGAGTCAGATAAAATCAATTTGATGCAGGTATGTTTTTTCTCTGTGTATATTAAAGTGAAGAATGCCTTCTGAGGTTAGGTTAGGTTAGGTTAGGTTAGGTTAGGTAAGGTTATGTGTAAAAAGTGTGTAGTAGACAAGTTTATCAAGGACGCTCTTCAGTATAATTGAATGAACGCGAATATTTTTTTTTTAAATAAAATGAGATCCGAAAAATAATATCACACTAGACACAGTATATACTTTATCCTCATTCATGTCAGTTCATTTCTTTACAGGAATTGAAAAATACTCAAGAAGAGTTGATGAACGCAAAGAAAAATTTGAAGCTCGCCAAATGCGACTTGAAAAAATGTTCTGATCAAGTCGGTAAACTGGAAAGTCTGTTGAAGAAGCGAAAAGAGGAAAAACTCGATTTGCAGGCTAAGGTATGTTTTTTTCTATATCCTTAAGTTGATATTGAAACTCTACTCATCAATTATGCTACATTTGTTTCAACTTATTACAGAATACGGTGCTGCTTATTTCCTCAAGCAGCGGAGTAATGAATTATTTTAAAGTCGCTGTTCCTTTAGGCTTACATAATGGGGAATGTTCCTCAATTTGGGTTATTACAGCAAATGCAAGTTTGAACAAGATAAAGTTGAGTTTAATTCAATTCAAATTCACTTCGAAAAGTATTCAAATTGATGTTTCAAATGTTGGGTTTTAATTTTTGAAGGGATTTGTTTCTAATTCACATATTGGCAACAGCG
>WOGO01005699.1:0-12229 GCA_015342085.1 Leptinotarsa defecta
TTTTATGCCCTAGTATAATTGTAATATGGAACTAACTATTCTGAATACTCCTGATTTGTTCTGTGTTATGGGACAATATTCTCAGGAACACATTTCTATTTTTAGCTATATGGCTTCTTGTATTTATATATTATTTCAACGTATTTTATTGTTAGAAGTATTTTTATACTATTTTAAAAAAATGTATATACCATTTTCACCTTTTTGGACTATTATAATCGTGCTTTGTATTACAATTATGTAATCCGTCCTCTTTTTTTAACCTGTCCTCTCTGTATCTGTAGAGTACTGAGGGTGAGTGTAGACCCACACAGGGAGGATGTACATGTGACCCATTATACATCCTCCCTAGGAGTTGTCCTCCTAGGTCATCGTCCAACCTATCCTTTCCAGGAAGGACAGATCACTAGGAGACATCTCCTTTATATTGGCAGGTGTGGGCCAAGACTCGCCGAACACATACTCTCTTTGGCAACCTTGAGGTGTCTCACGGTGGTCTCCGCGAAGGTTTTGAAAGGTGCAGTGACATTATTGTCGTTGCACGGCTTCTTCAACCTTCTTGGGGTTCCCTCCGTGGAGTTGCACAAGTGAGTGAGCTTTCCTGCAGAGGCAGCCGGTTCCTTGCCTATATTCAAGGCGGAGCTCTTGGCGCCCGCCGCAGGAAGTGCCCTTGCTGTTGGAGATGGAGTGGGGAAGGGGAAGGGTGCACTTATAGTTGCTGTCATTCTTGCCTTTTTCGCTCACTTTCTCCTTTTGGACTCGGCGCCGCAAATGCGCTTACGCCTTGCCCTTTGTATTACATCACGAGGTGATCTGCTATATCCAGCCTCATTCCAAGCGGTAGATTGGGGTGGACATTTCTGTTCATACCCAGCCAACACCTTAGATTGAGGTGAGCACTTCTGTCCAGTCTCGTGATTGGTTTTTGTTTTTGATGTTTCTGTTTATGTATTTGTTTCATTCATGTGTGTTCCCACGAGTAGCAAGGGAAGGGAAGGGCAGAGCGCCACATTACCAGAGGTAGGCTGATTACAATCAGGTTTCGCCCAGCTCCCCAAGGGGATCGTTCGTGATCACATATCACTCTGCGGCCATTCAGCTGTCGGCACGATTTTAACCTGTCCTATCCAAGTTATTAAATATTGGCCTATTGGCCAATTATTATTATTATTATTAATACACACAAATATGTTGTTAATATTGTTGTGACCATACTTTTCAGAAATAAATACAGTTCAGAACATAACATCTCTCAACATTGTCTTTCACACCCTATATAGCATATATTATACCAATATATCTCAAATATTTTCAGTGGTAACTCCTCGTTAGTACCAGTCAGCCTTCAGGTAGAGATTGAAAAATACATGATTTGTTACTGTATCCGAGAATAGTCTAGATGATAATGAACAATTATTGCATTCACCTGCAGCACTTTCCCTGGGATCTCGAAGATTTGTAATATAAATAAGGCGTAGGTATATCATATTCAGATCAACTTCTTTCATGTGGTATAGATGCATATGATAATTTCAATTAGGGCAATTGATATTGTGTATTTTATTATACATAGACCGATTCAAACGGAAATGTTTATGTTAACAATTTAATTATCATTATTATTGAAAAAAATAGCGTTAATCAATCGACAAAGCAAAAGTTGTAGGAATACGTGAATTTTATAAGAGTCAGGACTTAGTCGCTATCAGAGTGAATCAATGTTGGGCGTATCTATCATTTGGACGAGTGTCAAGTTCTTGGGTAAATTCTGATAGTTCGTACAAGTTTCGACTTTTGAAGATTGTCCTTGATAGAGAATTGACTGTGGTAAACGAAGAAAAAATACACTTTTAATCGATGTATATAATAAAAGTGTAACTGATGTATACGTGAGATATTTGAGAAAAAAGATTATTGGGGTACTATATTAACAAATAATATCCAAAACAATGATTTTCAGAATTTTTGTCTGTTCATTTGCTAGTATTATTAATTGTGTCTGTTAAGCATAAGAATGGCTCAACTGTTTTGGCTCATGAATAAAAAAGTAATACCAATCAAAATCGCGTGAACATTTCTTGGAAAAAATACTGTAAAAATATTTTTCATTTGAATGGTCCAAATTTTAGTTAATAATGATTATAATTTGTTAAAAGATTTTCTCATGAATCAAAGGTAGGCGAAGACATGAAAACTTCTTGAATGAACTAAAGTCCACGTGATGGAAGTCTCAGGCAACAGCTATACAAAATATATTGATTTAGTTAATCATCCATGAAGAGTTTATTTATCTATTTCACCTGTAGAAATTATTAAGTTATTCTATTTTTTTTTAGAAAATTCATACGACTAAAATCTGAATAAATGTCATCATCGTCATTTACCAAAGACTTTACACATTTGTATGTCTTGAACTTTTATTACAGAAATTTATCGCTCAAAGCATTCAACTTCTTCAACTCCAAAACCTCACCGTTTTGGCGCCAACAGAAGATGATAACAGCTAATGATTATTTTCATACATATAAGATCAGTCTGATCTTTGGCTCAAGGAAGCAGAGTTTTGGCTCTAGGAAGCAGATTTTTACTCTTATTTTCATTATATACAATCTGAAGATTCTGCTTCTAAAGGTGCGTATTCACCAAAAAAGTCAGCACGAGCGAGCATGAGCGAGCATTCGTGTATGTTTGCTCATGTTCACTCATTATTGATTATTGATGCAGAATGCTCGTTCACTCTTGTTTGCTCTTGTTCGCTCGTGCTCGCTTTTTTGATATATGACTTCATTTCATTTGATGCACCAGTAGGATGTTTATAATGAAAACGTTACTGATCTTAAAACACTTTTGAAAAAACTATTATTCGGGGCCATTATTATTGCAATAGAATCTCTTTTGTTTGTTTGTCCGTTTTGCCAGTGGATTTGTGCCCGATAATCTCAAAAATGTCTCAACCGATTTGAGAGTGGCTTTCACTAATGTATTCTGTATTTGATTCATTTCCTTGGATTGATTTATTTTCCTCGAATCATGAATACTTCACGTCCATGTCAATTTAAAGAAGTTCATCAAACTTTCACTGGCACTTTGGTTGACTATATTCAAAACAAGTTCCCTATGACCACATGAAAATATTTTGTTCTTTAAAAAAACCTGAAAAAATCCTTTTAAACAGAAGTTCATGTAAACGAAGTCAAGGGCATCAGGTATTGCTGAATGAAAGTTTCAACACATGCAGAACTCTGAATTCGAACCGAATTTCACCTTATTTTCCATTCAATTGGCAAATCTGCGAAAAATATAAACAGAGATGTAAAGATATAATTACCTGCAACACCCTTTTCGGGAGGCCAGTCTTTTGAGAGAGTTGTTTAAGGTCTTTGGCGTCTGGGTTGTGATTGATTGCAAAGTACGACTTCATCGTTCTTAATTGGTGATGCTTGAATGACGTCCTCATTCTCTTGGTTCTTTGATTGGAACCATGCAAACCCGGCGTACCCGATCTCCCAAAGGACATATCTAAATAATCCGAGTTCAGATCTGCAAAAAAAAGATCTAATTTGAGTTGGTTTGAACCGACATGAAAAAATTCAAATGACATAAATACAGATCAGAGGCAGCAAAAGTATAAAAAATTTAATTAGAGGAACCAGACCACTTGATGTATTATTCGATTCGAAATGTGGGTGGAGTGGAGTACATAAATACATATAAATATTGTAGTAGCTCACTTCTGGTGATTAACAACGATATTTTATTCGAATGTAAATGAGAAACCAGTAACTCACCTTGATAATGGTCATAAACTTTATTTTTACATACACATCTATAGCAGGGGAGCCCAAGATGCAAAATGGGGATTTACTCGAGCGTCATTGAGACATATTAGGTTGCAAAGCTTAGATGTTATGAAGAAATAATATATACCAGGTCATTGTATAGCCAAAAAAAAATATTTGTAAATCACTTTTCCCACAGAACCAAAAGTACCCTTTTTATTTTATTGAATGCAATTTTATGTCGAAATTTCGGAGTTCTATCCCATCATATATCACAAAGATTTTAATTGGGTTAGATTCCTTAAAGACAGACTGGGTTGCATTCTTTACAACCTCTTGCCAAATAAAATATATTCACCTGCTGGAAAGCTTTAACCATCTACATGGACCAACTAGAGTCGCTCCGTATATCGGCTTCTATATCGACACTCGATGACACAGTCGCCATAAACATAAATTACATTTTAGTGCAGGGTCGGACTAAAGAAACAATTCTGATAACTCAGTTACGCAGTGACTTATTGGGGTGATATATTAGTTTAAATCAGTCGTATTTCGTGCAATCGTATTTCGTGTAAATAATTTATTTGAAAATTACAATTTACAATTAAATTATTTACACGAAATACTACTCTATTCTTGATTTATCAGTCACGTGTATGCAGCTTTGACAAATCTCACCATATTATTAGTTTGCCTTTCTATAACTTTTTGAATATAAAGGCTTAAAAATTAGTCGAATGAATAAAATTATGATGACGATATTTTCTCTCTACAGAAGCGCTGAATTAATAAGTATTCATTATGATATTCACAAATTTATTCAAACACTTTATTTAGGGAGTCCAATGAAAGTGATTATAGTATGAAAAGTATAGTATCAACTGCTTTCATGATTCAGCTGATAAAAGTGACCTCAAGAAATAAACTGAAACCGCAATGAGAAAGATAATGAAGTCAAAATATGAATAGAATGTAGTATAACTCAACTAAAAAAATTGTATTTTTTCTTACTACTGAAATGTGAAAATTTCACCTAAGTTCTGTGGATACTAAAAATAAACAAAACAATGAAATGTGTCATATCATCGTTTGGAAAAAAGACTCAAGACGATATTAACGTCATTAATGACGTCATTAACGTCATTGTTAACGAACTAAGTTTAGTCTTGTTTTCACTGCAATCCATTTATTGTTGCTTGCCATTATCCTCTTAAATGTTCAATTTCCACCTCACAGTACATCCCTATTCCAAAGTGGATTCACTTATCTCTACAAAATCTATAATGATATCCATCCTTCACTCATGCTATTGAAAATAGCTGCCTTCAGGAAAGAAGTCGAAGAAATGTCAGTAGCTGAACTGAAACTGTTTTTAATCGTTTTGCGCGATTTTCAATAGGCGAACTGTACTTTGTCAATATTTGGTTAAGTGCACAAATATATTGTTATCATTATCGTGATAATTATAATAGTTTTTTCACCGAAGGATGAGCTGTTAAGCCCTGTCCCCGAAGCTCCGATACATTCGGGAAGCCGCGCTATGATGGCCCCCTACACCCTATGATAAGAGAAATTATAATTATGATTATTATTTTCAACCCAAGCTTGTGCTGGTCAGGCCCTATTCCTCGAAGCCCAGATACATTCAGGAACGCGCACTAGCATTATTAACCAGCGACCACTCCCCACACCGTGTGGTAAGTGATAATTGAGTCCGAGAATCATTTGCCCTGAGCAGACGTAGTGAGCCAGGAATGACAGCCTTCTACGTCCGGTTAATATTTCTGCCTAAGTGGCAAGCCGGCATTATTTTGAGATTTGAGAGTAAAAAGGGCATCATTCCACCAAGGACTTCAATAATCAGAACAACCATTTCGACAGAGTGGGCGAGGAGAAAATCTCGATATTTCATCCGTTTTTCTTCCTCTTTTCGGACGATACTCGTCTCCCCAGGAGCTGAAAACTCCACGACAAATATCGTCTTGCTCTGCTTGTCGAGAAAGACTAGATCAGGCTTATTAGCTTGCATGAGCCTGAGGGTGGGGAACCAATAGTTCCAATAAATTCTACACTTCTCGTTCCGCACAACGGGAAAAACGAACGTTTGTTAGATGAAAGATAGAAGAAAAAAAATTATAACAAAATCTCCTAACTATGGGAAGGCACATTTTCTACACCGTCTTGTATAAGCGCTTATGTAATTCAAATTGATCGCACATCCTGATTCATATTTGTCGATAATCTGATCAGGACGAAGTCAAACAATTCATTTAATAATTTTGGAAGTCGTCATTACTGACCATGTTTAGGTCGACATCTTCGATCCCATTGAAAAGTGAGTTGAAACTATTATACTTTTATCCTGAAGATTCTGGAGAAAAATTGCTATATTCACAATTCTCCCTTCGAGTAGATCTAAGTGTAGTTATTCATTCCCATCCTCAAGTTATAGACAGAGACCGGTCCTGTGTTCACCAAACGACCATTCGATGCACTACCACATCGCTGGGATACAAGCCGCTTTTATAAAACGTCCACATTGAAAAACCGCCACTGATAAAAATGTCTTAATCAAACAGAAATATAGCCACTGGCTTTGGGGATATAGCCATGTTCAAGTTGAATTTTAAAAGTTTTCACAAAATGATAAAGGAGACGTTTTCGATCACCAACGAAACTGGTTTAAAAATCGTTATTTCAACTCCTGTGTTCACTGGAACTTTTATCCATTATATGCGTCACTTCTGCGGTGGCATTCATAGTATTCATAAATATTCACTTGTTTCATTATCAAAATCGTCTCATCATTCTTGTTGAGATGGTACTATTGAATAAATAGGGAAAATTTTCTGATTGATTCGGCCGTTACTTGATGAAGATTCATAATAATTTCATAAACTACATCTAACGATTTAATCTCCACAAACTTTATTTGAGAAATATATCACGACATGTTTCGCTAACACAGAAGCTTCTTCAACAGTGATTTGAATAGTACAAATTGCTTCTTACGCTAATATTCATATAGCACAGATAACTATAATTGGGACTACCTCCATCAAATTACATAAACCTCTTCAATTGTGATTACCTGAAGCATATTACCTCACTTCTACATCAATAATAATACTTCCTCGGTTTTTTTTGAAGAAAACAAGTTAAATAATTGTGATCCATTCAAATCCAGTTGGTCATTCATTAAAATGTTTGAATTTTCAAGTTCATTAATTACCATTGCTTCCAAATGATTCAGTTTCAAACCTTTATTTTCTATGTGTAAAATTTCGAACTATTCGATCAAGATATGATTTTCTTTTAAAAGGTGATTTGAATATGTTAAACTTGTTTTCTTATTTACATAGCTCCTGCGATGTTCCTGTATTCGATTCCTGAATGTTATAATAGCATGATTCACAGATTAGTCAATGTTCCTCTTTCAATAGATAATTTCAATAAAGAACTTAATATCATCAAGCAAATTGTGGTTAACAATGGGTTTAAAGCCGAATTAATAAACAAAATACTTGCCAAGAAAGGCTACGCAAAAGCGATTCGAGACGTTTTTCCTACTGATAAGGTAGATAATCAAAATTATACTGTTTTAACGTATTTTGGACAACCGACGGAAAAAGTGGCTTCATTTTTGTAGAAACGAGATATTAAAATTGCATATGGGAAAGTTAGTTAGAAATAATAAAGACAAAACATACAAATTCGAGAAATCAGGAATATATAACGTTCCCTAACTGTGTGGTCAAACTGGCAGAACATTTAGGAATCGAATCCAGGAACATCATACGTCATCATAAATAAGAAAACAAATTCAACATATTCAAATCATCTTCTAGAAGAAAATCATTTCTTTAACGAACACTTCAAAATTTTGCACACAGAAAATGAAGGTTTGAAACTGAATCATTTGGAAGCAGTGGAAATTAATAAACTTAAAAATTCAAAAATCCTAATGAATGACCAACAGGATTTAAATATATAACCATTATAGAACTTGTTTTCTTAAAAACCAAGAAAGAATTATTGATGTAGATGTGAGGTAATATGCTTCAGGTGATCATAATTGAACAGGTACCTTAACTAGAGGTTTAGGTAATTTTTGGAGGTAGTCTCAATTATAGTTACCTGTAGTATATAAATATCAGTGAAAGAAACCACTTTTGAAGTATTCAATCGCTTGACGAAGCTACTGTGCTAGCGAAACATGTTGGTATACTTTTTTCAAATAAAGTTTGTGGAGATCAAATTATGAGTTGTAGTTCTTGAAATCAACATATATATTGATACGAGGTCGGTTCAAAAAGTAACGTGAACTTTCATTATTCTCAAAAATTTGTTCAATAATTCCGAAACATATTTGTGCCGTACTTTTCTTCTTGGATGATTATCATTGAACATATAGGCAGCAGCTCTAGCACTACTTTCATTCTGGTAGTACAAACTCACTATTTCAATCCGTTTTTGAAGCGCATAAACCATTGCTTCTCCAGAATTCACAAAAACAGAAACACCAATTGTAACTTCACCTGGTAAGTAATCGTTATTGTAGAATGAGACAAATACAAAATGAGGATAATATCGAATTCAAACTTAACTGGGATAAATAAGATTTTTTTCATTTTTGAAGTATACTTCACAAAAACACCTATGAAACCTAGGTAACAGATTGTAAAGAAGTTCATTCAGCGTGCCTCGTTCTCATCTCAAATAATTTTTAGCTGCCAGCCTATGAGCTTCAGACCATAATGTATTCTACTTTGTCGAAATCTGCTCATCGTGGAACATCTGAGAATACAAAACAATTGATCTATTTAAAAAAAAGGTGACATGATCCGGGGGTACGATAAGGAAAGTCAGATCAAATATGAATATGTCAAAATGTGTCCCCCTGTATACTACGGTCGACGTGTTTTTTATTTTTCCTGCAAATCATCGTATCAAAAGTTATTCTAGGTGGCTCATTTTGAATGGATTGCACTGTATTTTCTCAGTATTCAGAATGTTTCCATTCCTAACAAGTTGTTGAATAATATCGAATTCATCTGCTTTTTCCTTTTCTGTTTTTCCACAGTATACAGTCAACCAGTGCAGGGTCAATTTATTTCATCTCGTCAGTTCCCACATGATCTTCCTGCGATTCGTCTCTAATTGGGAATATTGGTACCTGCGTTTCTTTCAAGCTCCGAAATAATGTTTCTGTGAAGTTACTTTCGCTAGAAAGAAGGACGCGTATTGATCAAGCGAGTTGGTATTTTTACTTGCACTGTATATTCCTGTTAACGTTTCTCGATTGGGTACTCTTCATTATTTACTCTTCACGAACTGAGATTTAAACTACCAATATCTTATCGAAAATATTCTTCGATATCATATTCGTTCTAATACAATTTTTCAAAATTTTTGTTCTAGCTAATCTTTTGTGGAATTTTTGGTATGAATTGTTTCACTTCAGAATCTACCATTGTTACAAAATGCAAAAGTGGTAAATTGGAAAATATTTCCAATACTGCTGTTTGTGTTGTAATTGTCTCATTATTTTTGATAGTTCTAGCAGCAGTGTTCTGATCATCGTGAATTGAATGACAGCATAATGTGTTAAGTTTCACTTCATTTTCTGAAATATTCGTCATTTTCGCTTTATGTTCACTCGACTTCAGGAAAAAAACCATAATTTCTTGTAGAGTATTTTCAAGATGAATTGTTATCGAAATGAGTATCAAATCTGTTCTGGAATTCAATAAACTCATCGTGTAGACTCACAAAAGAATGACGGTGGAATTTCAATTGTGTTGAAGTGTTGAATTTCAGAACTTCAGCAAACTGTAGATTCTGCTTCAAGAAATTATTTTTTTGATGCATCCAGCGTGATGATGCTGGATTTTTTAATTTTTTGCTGAATTCACTTCCTGAACGAATGAGGAGTTGTCGTAATGATATCATGGATCCTTGTACTACATAAGTCCAACGTATTTCTGAAGTGAAGATGATGGAGCTTCTATTTTGCATTGAAGGAGATCCAGCTCAGACTTGGCCTATCCCTGAAGCAAGTTTTTGAATTGAATAAAGAAGACGAAGATATTACTGAATTCTTGGTTCAGGCTTGAGATGTGATTGGTGAAGCTCAGAATAAAATAATGATAATGATAATAAAGGTTGATAGTTCGTACTGGACCTGTGGCGTAAAATGAATCTATTGAAAACGCTTTCCCAACACCAGAACAAAAATTATGGTCTCTAGACGCCCGTTTTGCCAACCAAGTTGGCATTGTCAGGAGATCAGTATGACATTAGTTATGAGGACGCTAACTTGATTAGAATACTATAAGCTAGAATAATAAAAGCAATTGATATGAAGGTACAAGGTATGATAGAATGAAGGTATGGTAGAATAAAGTACAATTTACAAGCGATAAGTGATGATTGATCACTTGTTTCGCTTTCATAAAAAAATAGGAAATGTTAATATAAAATTCAAGATAGATGCGATTTCAGTACAGATAAGATGGAAAAACTAAAATGCATGAGTTTATAAATAAATAGTATGCATAATATACAATTGTTCAAATTTCCAAAATCAAAAAGGCTTATAAGAATGAATGTATTTTTTTTATTTGAAATGTAGAATGCTTGAAAATATCAAATCTGACAATGAAATTGAAATCAAAAGTGATAATATTGTCATCGCTCAAATAAAATGTTCATGATTTTCTTTCAGGACAGTTATTTTATTTCTTTCTCAGTTCGTTTCTGAACTTACATCTATTTTTTATTGCGAGTATTGTTGTCGGTATCGTGTTGTATATTTTAATAGAGACATACGACTATCCTTTTTGTGATATAAATGTTTCAACTTGTGGGACGAATTTTTCTTATCCCGTTGGTTATAGAACTGTCTAGTAATATCAGCTTGATTTTTGTTGAAGTGATATTAAATATTCAGACAGAACGATATAGCAATCTCATATCTCATATAGGAATCACATGTTAAAAGGTAAGACCTCATTAGTCCTCAGCTCGCATAAGTTTCTCAACTTCTGAGAGTTGTCGTTCGTATGGGGGCGACAGCTGATTAACGGAAAAATAGATATCAAACTAATTGAAAATGTCTTCGTAGAACGAAACTGCAGTAACATTAGGCACAAATACAAGTACGGTATGAAAACATAGAAAGTTTCAATTGTGATTTTTTACGATGATCTGCTATCACGTAGTAACGGCTAAATTCATCGATTCATTGAAAGAAGCAAGTACAGCTAGACAAGCCACATTCTATTGTTCTTTTGGTATTGTCTGAGAGTGAAAGAACTTCAAGAATGCAAACATGCTGGTACATCAAAGAAAGCAACATAGTCGTCTTAAGAAAAAGGCACTGCAATTTATCCCACAAAGTCACTGAGATATTTCTACCCGCTATGTCCCTTGAGGACGCCGCTAACGAGCCATTAAAATAGTGACTTGCGACAAACGACAACAAAAAAGTAATCCGACCGTTTTTTGTCATATTTTGTTAAAGATGGTATTGATAGGCGTCGGACTGGGGGTATTAATATCAATTTTCCGGAGATATATTTTGTTTGATGCGAAGATAATTGAAATATCAATAAAATTGATTTTCAGTATTTTGATATCAACATTTATTCACAAAAAGGATTTGAAGTTTTAATAACTTCTACTTATTATATGCGAGTGCTTTCAATAGCAGACTGGCTATCTCGAACTGAACTTCTTCATCTATATCAAGACACTCGATAACCTTCATATTTGTATTATTTCCTAGACCCGGATGTCACGCAGGTAGCTATAGCTGCCTCAGTGGTGATTTTGATAGTTATCTTGTAAACACAAGATCTATCAACTGAAACCACAAATGTGTGGCTGGCTCATGCTGGTGGCGGCGTATTTGTACATTTGTATTTCTTTCTTCTGCTAACCAAGTGTTGCCCATCCTTACACTTGGCCGCACCAGACTTGTAATCACTCAGTAACATCTGCCTTCCTCCAACACTATGTCGGCAGCTTCTCGACTCTGCTTGCTTTCCACTTTTGATGTTCTGGTTTTGCCAAACCTTTGAAATGATATGATCCTCATTTACACGTTTCATCCATATAAAAAATAGATTTACCCAGTGTTATGGCTAGCATTATTTCTCTCAGATAATTTTTTCTCCATTATACAATTTCTGATTTTGCTATTAACAAGTAAAACTCAGCTCTTGTAAAATCTTTCATAACCTAGTTCTTCTCAGATCAGGGAAAAAAACTGTCTTCACGAATAACTGCCAAAACATTATTAAATAGGTATTTCGTTTTTTATGTAAAAAGAGTGATACTGTTTGGGAAAGAAAGTTTTTGGCTTTCTACTACTCCATCTTGATATAAAAAACAAGGACGAGGGAATCTTCCAAGGAAAGGAAGGAAGTAATCAATTTCAAAAT
>WOGO01005700.1:0-12229 GCA_015342085.1 Leptinotarsa defecta
GATTGGCAGAATTCGTGCTGGAATTTTGCGGTTGTAAGAATATTCTCCGCATATATTTATTGACATATTTGACAATGTTTTTCATAATTATCAAAAAATTATGTAACATTATCAAAAATACTAGGTTTTCTTGGGAATTGTTCTGTATCTATATTCACGCTCCAACAAGAACGGAGTATGAATGAATGAATCACGTTTTCAGGTATGAAAAGAAAAACATTCTCACATTACATTAGATCCAATAAATTTTAAAATAAATTGATACTATAGAAAAACAATTACAACGCCCACGCAGAAACTTTTCAAATATTACCATAATAAGATTTCAATTAATTTTAGGGTGGATTCATAAGCTAATTAACTTTTACAGAATTCGCTCTCTATCAAAAAAAAGGGTGAAGTTTTTTTTTTCAAAAATTATTTATTTATTCATCAATATTTATTTCAATTCCTTCAAAGTAGTCTTCACAATATAATACATTTTTGCCTGCCTTTTTTGTAATCCTCGAAGCAATTCTGGTATGCACTTTTTGATATATCCTTGAGCTCTCTCAGCGAATCGATTTCAATCTCCTAAATCATCACAAAACGCCGCCCTTCCAAGGGTTTTCTAATCTTGGGAACACGAAAGGTCGCAGGGGCCGGATCTGGTGAATATGGTTGCTGAGGCATGATTACGGTCTTGTTTTTGGCCAAAAAATTACTAACAAGCAATGACAAGTGATCAGCTGCATTATCGTGATGCAAAAGCAACGAAATGTTTTTCCACAATACCGGGCGTTTTCTTCGTATTTTTTCTCGTGAGCTGCTCATAACTTCAATATATTATTCTTCATTAATCGTACGACAATGTAGCGAGAACTCCTGATGTACTACAGTGAGCAAAACCTTGACATTTGATCAAACTTGCCATGTTTTTTTGTCTTGGTTCTTCTTGGTTCTTCCATTGGGACGATTGGACTTTGGTTTTGATGTCATAATCATATACCCATGATTCGTCACCAGTTATGACCTTTCGGGCAAATCTGGATCGCCGTTGACGTACGCTGACATACGCTTTATGCCAAACATTTTCATAAAAATTACGTAGCATAAGCCAACCGGTATGACGACATCCTCAGCAAGTTCTCTAATAGTGCTTCAACGATTCTCCATAACAATTTTCTTCACTTTCTCAACGTTTTCATCGGTTGTTGATATGCTGGAGCATCCAGGGCGAGCGTCGTCGTTTACACCTCGACATTCTGTGAAAATCTTTTACTACTTTTTAATATTTTTCTGACTCAGAAGTCAATCACCTTATGCCACTGTCAACATTTGAAGTGTGTTCGAACCCTCAATTCCATTTTTTACACAAAATTTTATGCAAATTCTTTGATCCATTTTTCCATTGCAGAAAATCGCCGAACACGATGTAACTTTTCATTTTATATTGTCTGCGACAGAATCTGAATAGGAAGAAATCGTGTTTGCTATTTAAATTTGTAGATTGTAACATAACATCATTTGAAGTTTCTATCGTATATTTTCACAGATCTGGAATTCTTCTGAGCGGTCTACAGTAGTAATCCGAAAAAATCAGAATGCTTACACCTATTATTCATAGTCCAATATTGTATAGTTCGATTATTTTAATTCATGTTATGGTTAGGTATAGAAATAGACGTCAACTAGTTCTCTCCTTCTGGTGTTCAATCATAGAGAGATAACTTCTTTTAGTAATACCATATTTAGATTCGGTGGGCTTTGTGTATATTATGAATAATTCTACAGGTGGCAAAATTGTCTGAACTTTGAACCGACACCGATTCTATGAGTGAAGGATGAAATTATGAAAGGGTATTTTCTATGCCTGGCTTCGTATAGAGCACCGTTTTTCAACGTGTGGGTCGCGACCCCCTGTGGGGTCGCGATGGTTCTGTAAGGGGGTCGCGCAAGGATAAAAAAACTACCTCTAGGGTAAGACCCTGTATTTTGTTACCATTATTCCTATTAAGTCATCATTGGAAAGAGTGCAAAATTTCAGATCATTGACACTGTGATTTCTTCATATAGTGATCATGTATTTTCAATATTGATTCAGTATTTTTGTTAATTGATTAATTTCAAGAATTGGAATGCTACTAGAATTCTCAAGTAAACCGTATTCCTTGTTTTATTGGTATTCTTGTAATGTCTCCCATCCCAGTGTAACAAAGTTGGTTTACAATGACAAGTGTTGAAAAGGGGCGAAAACTACTGCGAATGATACCCTTTTTCAGCAAAACAAGCTAGATTAAGAATGGCTTTACTGATTTGACGCTCTTGTGAGGAAGTCTGAAAAATCAGGCATTCATAAACGTTTACTTCGAGGCTTGTCCATTTTACGATAGCTGAGTAGTCTAAAAGCACTGATGATATCTTGGCGGGTAGAAACAGCGCTGTCTGGTGTTGGATCACGATTTCATATACAAAAACCTCCCTCAATTTTTCAGAATAGCGTCATGTTCTTTTTGATGTTTATTGTTCTAGAATAAGTGTAAAAATAATAAAATATACATGGTGTCCCATTGAACAAAAGTAAACTACTGGCATTTCAGGCCAAACCGAAAGTAAACCAGAGTATTGTTATTTTGATAAATAAATCGTAGGTTAATTTCAAATTACAGGTTATCAAAAAATGTATGTTTCCATAACGGAGATATTACTCCCAGTACCACTACTACCACTACAAAATTGCAGACACGATATCTGTGAATGAAATTTGTTTTTTGGAACTTTCAATATGTCCGTCCTAGTGGTTGAATTGAGAAGAAAATGTAACGTATTCTTAGACTCTCTATTCTTTCACCAATATACAGTGCATTCCATTTAAAACGAGCCACCCTTAATAACTTTTGGTACATTGTTTGCAGAAAAAATAAAATAATACGTCAGTCATAGCACCCCAGAGCATGTCACCATTTTTTTTAAATGGTTCACTCTATATTGTTTCGCATTATCAGATGCTCCATGACGAGCAGATTTCAACAAAGTATAAAACATATGTTCTGAAGCTTATGATTCGGGAGCTACAAATTATTTGAGTTGAAAATGAGCCACCTTGAATAACTTTCGAAACAATGATTTTCAGGAAAAATGAAAAAAACACCTCAACAATAGTATACATATTCACATTTGATCTAACTTTCCCTATTGCACCTCTAGAGCATGTCACCATATTTTTTAATGGATCAGTTGTTTTGCATTATCAGATGTTCCATGATGAACATATTTCAACAAAGTAGAAGCTCATAGTTTGGAAGCTAAAAATTATTTGAGTTGAAAACGAGCACCATGAATGAACTTCTGTATAATATGTTACCTATGTTTTATAGGTGTTTTTGTGAAGTATAATTCAAAAAAGTCTTATTTTGCCTAGTTAAGTTTGAATTCGATATTCTCTTTATTTTATATTTGTCACATTCTACAATAACGATTGCCTACCAGGTGAAGTTACAATTGGTGTTTCCTTTTTTTGTGAATTCTTGAGAAGCAATGTTCTTGCAATGGAAATAGTGCTAGAGCTGCTGCCTGTAAGTTCAATGATATTCATCCAGGAAGAAATGTACGACACAAATACGTTTCGGAATTATTGAACAAGTTTATGGAAACTGGATCTATTCACAATAAAAAGCATAACCGTTCAGGAGTTGTCAACGATGAAGCAATTTGTGATGCAATTTTAGGGCCCGTTGGACTAATGGAAAACTCGAGAATCAGAAATCAGTCGTACAAATATTTTCAGGATCCTTCATAAGTACAAATTTCATCCATATAAGATTAGACTAGTTCGTGAATTGAACGAAGATGATTTCGATAAACTTATCAAGTTTTGTAAAAGTCTCGCTGAACGGATCAACTTGCATCAGAATTTCTTGCATAAAATTTGTTTTTTGGATGAATGTACGTTTAGTTTGAATGGAAAGGTGAATCGGCAAAATTGACGATATTGAAGTGATACGAATCCTCATTCATACCGTCAAGTTCATACCCAACGACCTAAAAAACTGAATATTTGGGCAGTAATTTTTGGTGACCACATCATAAGACCTTTTTCATCGATAATAATTTGACTAGTGATAAATATTTGGATTTGATAGAGAATCGAATAATACCGTGCATCAATAGGGCAATTGAGGAGGATATAAATTCATTCAAAAACGAAATAGTTTTTCAGTAGGATGGTGCACCTCTTCATTATGCAGCTCCAGTGCGATGATTTTCAGATGATCACTTTCCTAGTCGCTGGATTGGCAGGAGGGGTCCTACAGAATAGCCACCAAGGTTGTGAGGGCGGAAATGGAAGCTCGTTTGTACCATTGTATGGAAGTTAGTGGGAATATTTTTGAACTTTTACTATATAATTTTTTTTCTTCTCATTGTCCAATCATCAGTTTTTGATTCAAGAATTGATAAAAAAATCTCTTTTTCTGATTTATTGCTTCCATATTCGTCTCTAGAACGAATATTCCAAAATGTGGCCTCCAGTATAATTGTTGACCTGTTTTTTCATTTTTCTTGTAAATCATTGTTTCAACAGTTATTAAGGGTGGCTCGTTTTCAACTCAAATAATTTGTCGCTCCCGAACCATGAGCTTCAGACCATATGTTTTATACTTTGTTGAAATCTGCTCATCATGGAGCATCTAATAATGCGAAACAAAATTGGTGACATGCTCTGGTGGTGCGATAGGATAAGTAACACCAAATGTGAATATGTGAAAATGTGTCCCCCTGTATACTTTGTTGACGTGTTTTTTATTTTTCATGAAAATCATTGTACCTAAAATTATTCAGGGTGGCTCGTTTTCAATTCATCAATATATGTGAAGTGACCTTATTGATGTATTTATTAAATTTGTCTCTTCCTTCATATGGAAGTTTTCCAACTTCTACTTATTGATAGGGAAAAAGGAACTTTGTTTTTATTCAGGCAGGTTATATTATATCATTATATTTGAGAAGTGAAATTGTTTCATGGAGATGCACGGACACTGCAAAAAAGTCCTTGAAAAGCTACACAAAAGTAACGATTTACGGTTTATGCGTGAGAGAAGAAAATAATTCATTTGCAAATATCACGTACATAATATGACAAAACATGAAAATATAGAAGTGAATGATAAAGTTTAGAAATTGAACAAATTTAAAAACTGAAAAGTCGCAACAATCCAGGAGTTTCAGACAACTACAGCTACATGACAATCCACTGAGGTAGCAGTACTAGTGGCAAAATTTATATCCTATAAGTGTGTGAAAAAGGTCGCTGATAGAAAAACATTCAAGTTTTTCAAATTCTATATGACTGCTATTTTCAACTATTCAATCTTTCAAATTTAAGAAATTACCAACTAATGTTGAGATTATCAGACTGGTGATTATCAGACAAATACACTGAAGACGGACTAGAGTTACTCCAATGCCTCATATAGAATTGAAATAGATAAAAATATGTTGTTATCAATGCAATGGGGTATTTATTAACTGTTCAAGAAAATTGTCAGTGAAAGAAAAGTGAGAGAGCAACAGAGTAGTACCTACTTCTTGCTACCGAGTTAAACTTCGCCTTATGAGCTTATGATTGAATGATTTACTGTTTTCTAATTCGTTTTCAATAGAAAATAAGGAAGACCACATCTCACCATTGTTGAATGCGACAAACTTTCAGAGTCTTTTCTTATTTTCATAACGCAGGTATCTTGTGTGACGTTTCCAAAATACTGTACAAAATGGTTTTTCTGGGAAAGAAAGGTTTCAGCTTTCTACCGCTCCATCTTGATACAAAATATGTGGGAGTTTTCCAAAGAAAAGAAAGAAGCAATCCATTTAAAAAAATTACTCCTTACAAAGATGTGTTAGATCATGCAAAGAAGTAACTTTCACACACAAACATGGAGATAAAGTACTCTCGAAACAGCTATTTCCATGAAAACATTGAATTATACAAAAAAAAACACTTTGAAAAAATACTTTCATATGAACGCTGAATTATACGAAAAACACATTTCTTTATTCAGTTTGTATTCCAAACATTCGTAATGGAATCGAATCATATATCATTCACAGGATTTCTACATAATATAAACAATGGAAGTAGTGAAATTTAATTCTCATAAAACACTGTCATCCTCACTAATAGATATCGAATGTTTCGCAGCAAGACACTTGCCTTATCGGCTTTTCAGTACCAAATACGGATAAAATTATAAGAAAGAACAATCAATTCGTTCATAAATACGACTTTTTGTCAAGGAATGATTTGAATCCACCCATTTCATCGATTCCAGTACGTAAATAACATTCTAAAAAATGAGAAATGAAACTTTCTATGTTTTTTACCACTTCCGTTTGTAACTATCGTTACTGTAGTTTCGTCCTATATGGACATTTTCAAACTAATACAATAAAACTTCGACAATGTCTACACAGGACCAAACTGCAGTAACAATAGTTACAAAGAAAAGTGGTAAAAAATATAGAAAGTTTCATTTCTTATTTTTCATGATAATCTTCCAACATGGCTACAGCAATCAATTTCAGGAGAGGTTTATTTTTGGGAAAAAAAGGTTTTGGTTTTCTACTTCTCCATCGTGATACAAAAAATGTGGGAATCTTCCAAAGAAATGATCAAAGATTGTATTACTCCACAATTACTAAAACTCCATATTCAAAAATTTCCACTTATCTTTTCTCATTTCTATTTTGTGTTAATCTGAAAACAACTCAGTAAATTCAATAAAAGATTTTGAACACATACAATTATACAAATAATTTAATACGTGGAAATACTTCAGTACCGCGAAAATACTGACCTAAATAGAAGTCTACAAATGACTTCAATCTTCCTTTCCCATTTTTAAAGATAATCGCTTGATTACCAATTTGAAAACATCATTCTTCTTTCCACTTAGATCATTTGTTCCAAAACAGTAATTATCTTCTGCTACTTGTTTGCAATCCGATTAAAAACTCTTCATTCATTGACGAGCCCCAATGACGTACATCGTAGAAAATAATTGTCCTCTCAATAGCCACTAGCAATTTCATAATTCGTGTTAAAGTTCATGTGTGTTAATAATTAACATGTCATTGATGTATGTAGTGATGTACAACACAATTTTGGGATAAACCGAAAGGTGGGAGTGTCAATACGAAAAATATAAATATCATAATTTTCTCCACAACAAGCGTAGTAGTGATTTAGAATATTTACCGCTAAAATGAAACTGGTATGTATGTGCAATGTGTTATATAATAACTATTATTATTCGATTAGTTTAATGGTGCCGAATCGATGCAGTGTGTTAGTGCTAAGCGTGGTTTGTGACATAATTTTGTGCATTTATCAAATATTCTAATTGAAATTATTGAACTCGCATTGACTTTTACCTATTTCCAAAAATCAAACTTGACAAATGTTAAGAAATCTCAAGGTTATGCAAGTCTTTATGCTTCACAAATAGAAAATAGAAGTTTGTCCATATCTTACAGTTCCAGGTTTTTAACGAGAAAGTTTCAAACACCAAAAATGTTGTGTCAACAAATGGAAATCTGATAATCCCATTGGAGTATTTCGAACTCCTCTATTAAAAAAATTGTTCGAGTTTTTTTTTTGCAGATCATCTTGAGTTTGGCAGTCATTGCCGTTTCTTGTGCTCCTGCCCAACCAAATGAACCAATCCCAATTGTAAGGTATGAAAATGAAGGAGTCAACCCAGACGGATCTTATCAATGGAAGTAAGTGAAAAAGAAAATTCAATTTTATCATTTTAGATTTCCATTTTCATACTGATTTATATCTGCACTCAATTTTAGTACTGAACTCCATCTTGGACAAAGTTTAAACTGAGTTTAGTTGAAAAGGTGAATGCCACTTTGGTTGTTTTGAATTCTTAAAGACTATATTGAGTAGTAGAGATTTCCGTCCAAGAAATGCCTTTTGTAATAAGTAACACTAATCTATTTATATATTAATTGATTTATAGCCGTAAATTAATACTACTTTTGATATTTATAAAGGTGAAAATACAAAAAAAAGGTCCATAAAAATTTCTAAAGTGATTTGAAATGAATAATTTTTAATCACAAAGTTGTTACAGTTTGTTCAGTATTGTGGTGCAGTCTATTGACGTAAAGACGTAAAGCATGTGGAACATACCAGGTTTTTTTGTATATACAATTGAAATATTTTTCAATTCAATACCTCTCGTTGTTAGGAGTCAATCACTTGAAATCCTCAATAAATCAGACGATCGACCAATCAACCATTCGTTGCTCATTCGAGAAAGCACATTCATATTCGAAAGAAACTTTTGTGAAAACTCCAAATATTTTTGAAAAGAAATTTTATTGGAAATATTTTCCTTTTTTATAGAAATTCAATGATAGAGAAGTAGGAAGCCAGAAAACCTCTTTCCAAAAAACTACTCTCCTGAAAATATTTCCTTTTCAATTTGAATAATGATATACTGCTTCTTTTAAATTTCGGAGAACTGGAGATCTCATACTTTCCTTATTGCTATATGTGCCGTGTAGTTAGATCTGGTTATATTTTCAATAATGATATATAATAAATGAACTCAACATATCGTTATATCATCCTGTGATTTCAGTGGTTTCAATCACTTCACATTCTACATCGAATTTATATTTATTCGATTGGCATAACATATCATAGCTTCTGTAGGTTTCAATTAATCAAAATTTACACTTTTCCTATGATAGTTTCATTGTACTATCTGGCGAATCGTGATGTCAGAAATTTCTGTTTATTTCATAACTTAGACGTGTGATGTCCAAACGACAAAAATTCTGCATCTCAAATAAGCACAGCAAGTAATATCCACTCATTATTAATTTTTCAGCATCGAAACTGGCAATGGCATCAGTGCTCAGGAGGTAGGACAGGTGAAAGCTGGGGCAACCCCCGAAGATGCTGAGTTAGAGGTATCCGGATCGTACGAGTACCCTAGTGAGGATGGTTCTAAAATCCAAATCTCATACATTGCCAATAAAGATGGATTCCAACCACAAGGAAGCATTTTGCCAACACCTCCTCCAATTCCTCCAGCGATTCTGAGAGCTTTGGAATGGATCGCAGCCCATCCAGAACCAGAAGCAAAACTACAGAAATGATCAGTATCAGTTGTTACTTGTGATTTGTAAATACATTTTTATATATAGCAATGCCGTATTTCTAACTAATTCCGAAATTTATTATTTTTCAATTTAGTTTCATTTGAAGAACGAAATTTTATATTCTCCACCATGAAATTGTGAAAAAATATGATGGATTCAATTCATCTTCAAGCAGTCTATTGAAACTGAATAAATACAGATCTTTCACAATTTGCATTCATAGCATCTGATTATAAATTGAAAAATAGAGAGGTGAAGTAAAATACTTAATTAACTAGTCTAGTCTAGTCTTTGGCAATCATTTTTTTATGTGAGTGGGTGGTTTGGTTTCAACCACAAACATGTTTCATATTGGCATAAAATTAAAATATATATCAATAACATCTTGATAACGTCATTTTTTATTTAAAGAACTCATAAATTGATTGACAATGTCAAAAGAAAGACATAAATAGAAACTACCACAAAACATTCAATCCATCCAGATTATAAACCTCATATATAACAAAAAACAATTCACTCTTCGTACCACTAGGGGGTTGTTCACTGATCACGGGAAGGTTGAAAGGGGGGGTTGCAAAAGTCATATCATCTCAATTACAACGACAATATTTTCTATATGAGAATCTTTTGAGCTGCTCATCCCATCAATAATAATAATATTTTTCGAAAAGAGGACGAAAACGAGATTTTCTCTTCCAACTCCACAGGCTCTATCCAGATACAAATGGAAACTACCACAAAACATTTAATCCATCTAGATTGTAAACCTCATATCCTAAAATCATGAAAAGATTTTCAGACAAATGTTATACATAAATATTAAAAAAGACAAAAATAAAAACAATTCACTCTTCGTACCTACTAGGGGGTTGTCCACTGATCACGTAAAGGTTGAAAGGAGGGAGTTGCATAAGTCTCGAAATATCATAAAGGAGGAGGGGATGTAGTATATCTCGTGTATTTGTTGCAGAGTATTAAGTGAGTACTGAAAAATATACGTGATTTTGGGTGTTAGTCTATAACCTCACCACGTATCACCAAGGGGGAGGGGAGTTAATAAATGCTTAAAAAACATCACGCCTTCAATAGAAGGCCCCTAGTCTCAAACTAGATCCTAGTTTTGGGAGTTTGGGAATACTTGTTTTCAACGTGTCAGATACATGGATGATGCTGAAAATTCATAATGTGTTTTTTTTGTTAACTAGTTGTTGCCCTTATACAAACAACCACTCCTAGAAGTTGAAACTCGCAATAAGAATTAACAAGGTCTTACCTACCAGTATTCAATTCCTAGCACGTTCTAAAATAATTATCTATCGAATATACCTTTTAACGTGTTAGGAATCACACGTTAAAAGGTAAGACCTCGTTAGTCCTTAGCTCGCACAAGTTTCTTAACTTCTGAGAGTTGTCGTTCGTATGGGGGCGGCAGCTGATTAACGGAAAAACAGATTTTAAACAGATAAACATACAACTGACCTAACTTCCTATAATGAGTTAATTGTTCACTTGTTTTGGTTTTTTTAATATTAGTACCTTAGGACCAGACATTCTGAAAGAGTAGGTTTTGTACCCATATCTTCAAAATTCAAGTCTCTATACTCATGATTAAACTGATGCCTCTCTACTGAAAACTGATTTGGAATTATTGATGTGGTTTTCAATTCAAAAAACTATTTCTGTTCCTCCTTTTTTTCAAAAATTATGTTTTTAGAGTAATGTGAAAGTTGATTTTCATATTCCCGAACCACCCAAACAACTATGAGTTTTTGTTACTTACAACGAAAACCTTTTAAATTATGTTAGTAACTAGTTGTAGAATTTGGTTTGTCACATTAAATTTGGGGCAGACCATTTTAAACAAAGAGTTACGATATTTTTTATTAATCAAAAACTTCATGTTTCCAACTTCAAAACTGACGAAATTCAAAGTAATCTTCGAACCTCTAGTTTTCCTCCTTGGGAGTGGAAATTCCTGAGTCTCCTTCTTGATGCTTATTTACACTATACAAAAACCTACCTGTATATTTCAAGATTCTAGGTTCAGTATTTTCGGCTGTACGTTAATATAAAGCCGGGCAACAGCCAGTAATTTATATTTCTACTTTAAAAATACAGTAACTGAAAAAATATGTCAACTGCACTAAGTAATGAACAGCTTCAAGAATCGAATTATGTGTTACCTATAAAGAAATTCGCAAAAGTAACACAACCATCAACGACGTCTGCCCTCACGCTTCTGCCAGCGTTTAGGTCGCGTTCTCGGCGATGGCGCTTCATTGCTTGGACGGCCCCTCTACCCCAGCGCATCATTCTCGTCATCTTACAGTAGACGCGACGCGCAATGGCTTACTGCGTTGCGTCAAGTTAATCTTATCGTGATAACTTTCAAACCATTCGTCCAAATTACTTAGTGTAAAAGACAAAGTTTATCGTCGAAACGACAATTGAATCAATTTTAATAAGAATTTGACAGATATTCCAAAATGTGCATTATAAAAAAGTATCCGATTTAATTGTACTTATGGCTCAGTGTTTTGCATATAGTGTCTACCACATAAGAGGTAGATATATACTATCGCGGACTTTTATTTAGAACTATTCAAGATAAACAATATTACGGTACATTATCTGCAAGTAACCACATAAGAGGTAGATATATATTATCGCGGACTTTTATTTGGAACTATTCAAGATAAACAATATTACGATACATTATCTGCAAGTAACTTCAACGGTATAGACAGCGCATGCCAAGATAGCTCTCAGGGAGCAATAATTTCTCCGACCTACTTAATACTCATTGTTATATTACGATTATGACCAAAATTTTACAAAGCACATCTTGCCATTGGCACTTGATGTGGGCTATCAGAATATGTCCGTGAATCTTTTATACAGGGTGTCATCTGATTTGGGCCACCCCTATCATTAAATTTTTTAATTCGGACCTATGTGCTTTGTTGTAGTTTTTGTATCGTCGACGTTGACATCATATTGAGAAATTAAATAAAATTTTATATTTCGGGATGTTTCGGTAATATTTTATTATTATTGTGTGAATTAT
>WOGO01005701.1:0-12228 GCA_015342085.1 Leptinotarsa defecta
CCCCACTGATGGTCAGACAAGCGCATTAAATTGATTTGTGCAATTAGCAATGCGCACAAGTCTATATGCAGCCCATCTAGCCTATCTCTTCAGAAAACTGGGATAAGGAGGTAGATCTAGAAGACGGTGACGGTGTGATACTGATGGTCCCACTGATGGCCAGACAAGCCTGTCTCTGTAAGTCAGAGAGCTCCGTCTGGGCCGTTTTCTGTAAAGCCTTCGGACATCAGGCGATTGCACCATAAGTGATCATTGGTATGAAAATCATCACATAACTAATTATTATTACTCTTTATTAGCAGATAATGCTCTCCATAGTACAGTCAGTCACTTATAAAATACAAAACAAAAAAAAACATAAAAATAGAGACAAGTCACATTTTAAAAACAAGAAACTGGAAAATAAAACGAATTATTGATGACTATTGAAATATATTCACTACATTTTATTTCGAATGTATTTAATGAATCACACAACGAGTCACAACCTATATATTCTCTGTTGTTATAAAAATTTCCTATTCTATTTCTAGTGGAGTGTGTATGAATACTACTTGTGTAGGTTAACTGGCAACATATTGCGTACAATTTTAAATATAAATATTAGCATATTCAGTGTTATCCTTTGTTCAGCAGACGAATCCAATGGATTTGTTTGGGACCTGAACGCCAAATTTTACCACAAATCCTTCTACATGTCCATAGGGACAGTCTAGCTTTGTGTAAAACTTTTTCCAAGTGAGCGTTCCAGGTAAGTTTTTTATCAAGGACAATGCCAAGACATTTTACCTCCGTTCCAAAATGAATGACCTCACCATTGAGGGAAACTGACGTTAGATCGTACAATTTTCTCCTCCTGGTGAAGGGGACTATCACAGTTTCGCTAACTAGCTCTTGATTTGCGAAGGCAAATGTGCTATTCGGAGGCCTTCTACAGAAATTTCCAGGCATACTGTATTTTTTACTTTTCAACACTTGTCACTGTAGACCAACTTAGTTACACTGCGATAGGAAACACTTCAAGTATATCAGTAAAACCAGGAATACGGTCTACTTGAAAGTTTCAATAGGTGTTTGAAACCCTAACATTGAATTGGGCGAATTTATGAAATTAATGAATGATTAATATTGGTCACTATGACCTTGATGAGCTTGGTCGAAACAATGGATGTTGAAGAGAGAGAAGAGTATAAGTTCAGATATTGTGGAAGAATTGATGGCTACCATAAATTTTCAACATTTAGAAAAATAGTTGAGGATGAGTTCTTTGAGGAACTATTTGAATGAGTAACACAAAATGATCAAGTGCAGAAATGCATGATACATATACAGTTATATATGTATAAGAGTGTAGTGTCAATATTTTTTATTGTTTTCTGGGTTTTTAACCTACAAACTCATTATTGTCACATTGAACTCTAATGAACACAATAATTGATAACAGACTGAAATGGATCTGTCATATAGAAGAATTGGATTAAAAAACATTACTTATTCCGAAGTTCAGATATTAAATTGGAAGAACATTGTATACAAGCACTATTCGATTAGTTTGAAGTTATCAGTCATCATCTTTCAAACATGAACCAGAATTGAATCGTACCTAATCAATAGACAGAAACTACTTTTTTCTAAGAGAAATATCTAAATATTCACGCTGTTGACATCTCCGCAGTTTCCAATTTGTCTGGAGAGGAAAATGATAACATAGTAAACGATTCTTTACAGTTTGTTTCAAAACTTACACAAAGCTCGTTCGAGTTCGAGGATGCTGCAAAACCATTTTGTGGGAGTGCTTCATCTTTTCCACTCAACGGTGACGAAGTGTATCGAAAGAAACATGGTTATGTTTGAATTGATAGGGGTATATCTTTAGGAGAGATTGATTTTTAGGAAATAAAGATTTTGGCTCTCTGCTTCTCCAAGTTTATAAAAAAAATATGGGAATACTCCAAAGAACGGAAGAAAGCAGTTAATTTCAAAATATATTTTGAGGGTAGATAATTCGAAGTAATGACTTTCAGGCACAAATTGAATAAAAAGCCCTCTTTCTTTCCCAAAAATGGTCTGTCCCATGTTACGACTCCACCTGAAAATATTACACAGGGTGTAATGAACTATGAGAAATGAGCCCGCACAATCTATATGCATAGGTGAGAAATGTCTTGATTTTTTGCTACAATAATAGCTATAGTGAGATTACTGCAGAAAATTTACATTTTCTGAAACAGAACCTCGAATAGGTTTGCAATGCCAACTTTTTTTTCAAAAAACTAAAAATATACCTACACCTATCCATTTATTCCACTTCTTTTATTTTGTGGCCCCAGAAGTATCCGGCTGACATAGAGATAGCGGTAGTTGTTTGAAAAATATCATTGTATTAAATACACATACACAATTTATGAAACATATGTTTCGAGTTTGAAGATGCTGTGTCGTTTAGTATTTGGTGGGCAGTCATCAATAGCGAACGTTTTCAATGAATTTGTGAAAATGGAGAGAATTGGTCATCGTTATGTTACAATACTTTTATTTGAAAGACTTCAGCCCAACCAATATGGAAGCTGAACTAGATTTTACTCTGAGTGAGTCTACTCCTTCGATAACAACTAATTTTCCTTTATTTTCAGTATTTCAATATTAACATATGTCACAAAAAGGATTTGAAGCTTCATAACTTCTATTTATTATAATGCGGCGAGCACTTTCGATAGCTTACTGTGCTATCATCTTGGATCTACTCAAACAGAACGTTTTATCTTCTTGTTTGTTCTTTAATGCGGTTAAAACGCCTTAGTGCAGGTACTGCAGGTAAATTTGCCTGCATTTGGGTTACATCAGCTAATATCATTTGTGTTGGTGTTTCTCTAGGTTCACTGTTTCTAGGAATGTGTATTGTATTGGTATTATATTGAATGTCAGGTCTTGTTGTGTTTTGATTTGTATTTGTTCCTCGATAAATGAATTATGACTTTCGAATTTATGGATGTTTAAGTTCTCCCAGATGTCCATACAGTTTCCTTTATTGATTTGTTTTATGAGTTTGTATAGCGTGTGTTGCGAGGTTTGATTTATATGTTATTGGGTTTATGTATGCCTTTTTGTGCTAGTCGTACCTTTGGATCAGTTTTTTTTTGGTTTGGCCAATATAGAATTCAACATCCATAAATTGAAAGTCATAATTCACTCATCGAGGAACTAATACAAATTAAAATACAACTAGACCTAACATTCAATATACTACACAATACAAAACACATATACACTGAACCTAGAGAAAATCCAATACAAAGGATATTACCTGATGTAACTCAAATACAGGCAAATTTACCTGCAGTACCTGCACTAAGGCGTTCTAACCGCATAAAAGAACAAACTAGAAGATAAAATGTTCAGTTTGAGTATTGATGATAGCACAGCCAGCTATCGAAAGCGCTCGCATATAATAAATATAAGTTATAAAGCTACAAAGCTTTCTTGTGACTTATGTTAAAAATATACAATATTATAAATAATTTACATCAATTTACAAGAGATAAACATGAAAAATAAAAGTAAAAGTTAAAATAAAAGTGTACCTAACACTCTGATTTTTTATAATATTAGTTTTAATTTAACAACTTAGAAAATTTATTTTAGTAGTAATTATACTAAGTTAACAGTAAGATGATAAATCAACGATTTGTTTGATTATAATGTTTCTGAACATATTTTGAGTTTTCGACCAATCCAGTTCAATGAGTGTGTTATAATAATTCTAGTCGACACATGGTTGTAAGAGGAGCTCTTGTAGTTCTATGTAAAACAGGGATATTAAATGTAATCATTAATAATTTTGAACAACAATACAACAAAATGTTAAGCAATCTTCGGTCTTCCAAGGATAGAATTTTGAATCATGTCTAAGATGGGTAGTTCTAACTAGGTACATTATAATCGGGATATACATAATAATCTTTATATAGGTATCTTAGAAATTTGATAAGAATAATGTGGTCTGGTATTCTCCATGCCAAATTATTGCACCAAATTCTAGTTTCAGCCTTACTAAAGTATAATACAAAATATACCTATTGGTTAGCGTGCAGAGTTCAAACGAGGATGTTTGAGCTGCCAAGACGAGTATCGCAGTGGTCGACCAAAGTTTCACAGCAGCAAAACAGAAATCTTGCGTCGTTTCATAACCATGGCTGGTTATTACGACAGTTTTTTGTATAAAAATGGAGAAGTGGAGAAACAGCACCTTTTTTCCAAAAAAACTAAAAAATATCCCTTTCAATTTGTTCAAATTCTCATTTTCAATTACTTTGTGGCTTATTGAAAGTATGGAGATGAACGTGCTCTCTATATATAGACCTATTACATCTAGGAGAAGTTATTAATTTCGCATTGGTTTGTGATAAAACTTGTGAAGTTTTTTGTTGATATTCGGGTAAAAATTTTGTTTGTGACGTCAAGTGCTCAAAATTTTTTTACATACTTGTTCTTCCTATCGTATGTTTATGTTTTGGGTGTTATCCAAGTAGTATTTTTCCGTTATTGTCAGATCTATTGAAGAAATTGAATTCGATCCTGAATTGATTTAAAAAAATTGTCCGTTCGTTACCAAGAAGCCGAAACACAAAGAATCACCTGAAGCCGAAAAATTCGACACTCTCAAAGGCAACCGACGTCTATTTCGCATCGCCCTGTATTGGATCAGAACCCTTCATTTCATCATAATCATTTTTATAACAAGGCCCGTTTCGATGGTTATTTTTTCCAAATCACACTTAATCGAAGTCAGCGATTAAAGTCGAAATCCTCAGATAAACTGTTTACAGTTCCATTCATTAATTCAATCGTAGTTGTGGGCGTGTCGCGAATCCCTAGCCCCTCCTCTTCTCCGTAAGCAACACGGCGGTAAGGGCTAAAATCTCTCGCGATTGGAGCTGGAGAACCGCCTCTTTGTTCTCTGCCCTAGCTTATCATTCTCTGCATTTCGGTATCAGTTGACTCTCGGTTGAATTTTGGTAAACATCAGTGCTAGTCTGTTTGAAATCTAGTCGATAGTTGATTGTAGATTTTCCGTTTCACTGTGATTTTGTGAAAATGAGAAACTGTTCGACCAGCTTGGGAAATGAAATTTGCTCCGGTTTTTAGAGTTTGGAAAAATATGCGGCGTACGGCGGGAAAAATTGTTTCAAAAAAATACAGTTCGCACTTTTTCTGAGTTTTTTTGTTGTTATCATGGCTTTGGAACTGAGTTCGCATTCAGCTTTGCCGTTAGACTTTAGCAGTGGGTCGCACAGAGACGATTCTGGTAGCTCTGAGTTGAATGTTTCAGACTGTGTGCCTTCCAGTCCTGGCAGTAGCGCCTTCACCATCGTAACACCAAAAGGACGAGAAGGTAAGAATTGATGACTGATTAGTTTGTAAGTTCACTATGAGATTATCGGAAGAAGTGAAGATAAAATCTGAAATCTGTATCCAGAAAATAGTGAAAACCAAATGTTTTCAGATAGACGAAAATTTATGGTTTTGTATTCAAAAGCGAATAATAAAATTGGAAATTGAATGTAATCAACCACTTTATGTGGACAACGGCGGAACATTTGTCATTATAATATTCCAACGCTTTAGTTGTGACATAAATATGTTTTGAAATGAAATACACATTTCTAGCACTTTTCCAAAAGCAGGTGATATTAACCGCCATATTCAAAGTCAAAGTCAAAATATGCTTCATTGTCTGAAGATTAACATCTTATTGAAAAGCTTCGTTAAAATAATTCGATAAACAAATTCACACATAGTAGCTATCGCTACTTGTCAAGTTATAATTATTCGAGTAATGTTCTCGAAAACTAAACACTATAAAATAATATACATTGGGAGGTAGTTGTTGAATAAAATTTCAGGTAGTTATTGAACATATGTACAAAGAACAAAAATATAACAAAAACAATTAGCATTTACATAGCACAATACATCACTTGTACGAATATAGCCAATAAGAGTTTATTTGGAAAGTTTTCAATATTAACTACATAAAACAAGTCAGCCACAAGTCGACTCAAAAAGTATCTTGATAGTGATGAATTATTATAGGCTCTCTCACAAAAAAATCCTTCAAAACTTCCCTAAAGTTTACGTTATTGCACGCAATAACGTTAATTGAAAATCAATTTTGATGTTTTGCTATGAGACAAATAGTTTCAATAATAAAAATAGATATTACAGTGAGGATTTTCTTTTCCTTAAAAAGTGGTCTGCAAGAATCTCGTGGTTTGGCTTTACATAGAAAACGTACAGCTCTTTTCTGTATAGGTACCTAAAATTGATTGCAGTGTTGTCAAGGGTAAAAGCACCCCAGAAAGGAATTCCATATCGTAGATGAGATTCTATGAGAGAGTGATATGTTACTTTGGCAGCAGAAAATCCCAACTCATAAGATGTCAGCCTCACAGCATAAGACCCTGAGGATAACTTTGATTTGAGACTCTTGATATGGTCTTCAAATTAATTGATAAAAAAGGATTCTCAAAGTTTTGCAGGCAGCAAAATTCCATGATCGCAGTAGGTAGAGGTACCTATATAAGTTGATTTAACCTGTGACTTTGTTGACAAACTAGTATCATTTCACGCTCATTGAGATGCATATAATAAAAAAAATCGAGTAGTAATGCATTTCTGGCCCTTCAGCTGCGTTTTTGGACGAAATCTTCGAAATCAAGTCGCGGCTCAACACGAAATCCTAGATTGTCGATACGCTTGTCAAAATTATTATTACTTACTGTCAATGTCACTATTGACGTTTTTTTGGAGCAGGTAATTCTGATCAGGTACCAAAAAACATCACAAGTAAAATGCATTTTTCAGTAGAAAGCAGTATGTGATATTTTTTCCGGACAAAAGTGATAGGTATGTCAGTGATAAAGGTGACGGTCAATATTCTTTGTGAGGTTGAAAATAAAAGAAGTTATGAATCAATACAATTCAGAAACGACAATTGATTGCCATTCCATTGAATATATACATAAATCATAAGTGAACCTTTTTGGGAAAAACATTGGGGTTCCAATTGTCGTCAATAGATGGAGCAGCACTAACGCCCCTGGAGGAATAAAACTATGTCCTGTCGCGATGCGATCGTCCATCCTGGGCTGCTCTGCTCGAGAGCTGTGCTGCTGAGATAGTAATTAACAAAAATCAAAATCAGGACAGCAAATGTTTGATGTTTTGTTTTGAATTATTAGATGTCAACAATATGCCAAATTAACGAGAAATTACTTTCGTATGCAATCTCACATTTTTTCCGGAATATTAATTTGTAAATCTACTATGAAAAGAAATGTGGAATTTTGCATTGTAACTTTTTTTGAGTGTACTTTTATGATGAAATAAAATGAATTTAATATATAGATAAATATCTATAGCGATAGTACACTCTGGTCATTCATTCTATAATGAAATTTCACACGTAACCATCAATTCAACAGCGGAATTTTACAGGTAACCATAAATTTAACAGCAGAATTTTACACATTACCATAAATCCAATCGCAAAATTTAACACATAACCATAAATTTAACAGCAGAATTTTACACATTACCATAAATTCAACAGCAAAATTTTACACATAATCATAATTTCAACAGCGGAATTTCACACATTACCATAAATTTAACAGCGGAATTTTACACTTAACTATAAATTTAACAGCTGAATTTCACACATAATCATAAATTAACTAGCAGAATTCTACACATAACCATAAATTTAACAGTAGAATTTTACACATAGTCATAAATTCAACAGTGGAATTTTATATTCCAACATAATTTTACACTGCAATTTTTCATTTAAATGTTATCTCATCTTCAGATATTCCGTTGTAAGTCAGTAGGTACGTATTCCGAATAATTTTGAAAGAAATGACACCTAGATAGGATGTTGATATCTGGATTTAATGAAATACCAGAGTCCATTCTGTATGAAATTATACTGAAAATTAAAAACATGAACTGTTTAAATCAACATTTCTTCCTCGAACAACATTTCATCTTCTCATTTCTTCCTCAAAAATTGGTGATAATATGATAAAAAATTATCATATTAAAAATAAGTTCAATGAGTTTTTATTTTTCATTTTATTCTTGTAACAAAGCCAACCACGGAAATAAATGAGAGAGTAATAAAAAAGTTTCATTTTTAGATGTTTTACACAACACGAAATTAAATTGGTTGCTTCCTTCCTTTCTTTGGTAGCTTCCCACTTTTTTTTTGTAACAAGATGGAGAAGTAAAAAACCAAAACCTTTTTTCCCACAAAATTATCAGTGGCGTACATTTTGGTCATTATTGCTGGCTAAATTATGTCCCAAGCTGCCACTGGACTCAATAATGCGTATCTAATTAAAGCTAAATGATTTCCTTATCACTAAAAATAACATTGTCAAATAACCATCAAATATTTTCCTGAATCTCTAAAACCTATATCCTGTCTTCCTGTCTTCACAGGTACCTACCTACTAAGAGACAATTAGATACTTTTCATCGGGATATTAACATTCATGAAAATAATAAATTCACTATTGAAGTAGAAGCAGACAACTCAATCAATTTCTTGGACATAACAATTAGTAGAATGAACAACAAACATGATTTTTCAATTAATCACAAACCGTCCTATTTGGATATTACTATACATTACGATTCTATTCATCCATATTAACACAAAGTAGCAGCTTATAATAGCATGATTCACAGATCAGTCAATGTTTCTCTCTCAATAGATAATTTTAATAAAGAACTTAATATCATCAAGCAAATTGCAGTAACCAATGGGTTTGAAGCCGACTTAATAAACTATACACTTTTCAAAAAAGTCTACGCAAAAGCGATTCGAGACGTTTTTTCTTTTGATAAGTTAGATGATCAAATTTAAAATTATAGAGCTTTAACGTATTTTGGACAAACAACGGAAAAAGTGGCTTAATTTTTGAGGAAACGAGATATTAAAATTGCATATAGAACAAGTAATACGTTGTGAAAGTAACTTAAAAATAATAAAGACAAAACATCCAAATTCGAGAAATCGGGAGTATATAAATTAAACTGTGGAACGTGTCCTAAGTTATATATTGGTTAAACTGGCAGAACATTTAGGAATCGAAACCAGGAACATCATACGAGCTATGTAAATAAGAAAGAAGCCATCTTCTAGAAGAAAATCATATCTCTAACGAAGAGTTCGAAATTTTGCACACAGAAAATGAAGGTTTGAAACTAAATCATTTCGAAGCAATGGAAATTAATAAACTTAAAAATTCAAACATTGTAATGAATGACTGGATTTGAATAGATCACCATTATTGAAGTTGCTTTCTTAAAAACCTAGGAAGAATTATTATTGATGAGGATGTGAGGTAATATGCTTCAAGTGATCATAATTGGAGAGGTACCTTAGGTAAAGGTTCAGGTAATTTTTTGGAGGTAGTTGCAATTATGGTTACCTGTATATAGTATATAAATATAAGTGTAAGGAGCAATTCGAAGTATTCAAATCACTTGACAAAGCTACTGTGCTGTGTTGTGATATATTTTTCAAATAAAGTTTGTGGAGATCAAATCGTGAAGTGTAGTTTTTGAAAATTCTTTTTCCAACTAGCCTATTACTGCAATCAATTGTAGGAGTGTACTTCTACAATTGATTGTAGAAGTACAGTTCTACAATAATGATTCAAAATGAATCATTAGATTCATTGAAATTTTACATTAGTATGTAAATTTTAATAAAATAACTGAAAACTAACATATGGAAAATTATGAAACTGTCGAATATTATTATACAATAATAAAAAGTTGCAGAATTATGAAAATTTGAGAGAACTCTAATAAATACAATACAAAACATTGAAATATCAAGGAAAAAGGTGGGATAGTATATATTGTGTACAAGATAATGCATTGGAAAATGGGAAACCTGAAGAGATATGGAGTACTAAATGAACGATTATTATGGTGAGTACATCGTTGAAGTTGTCAGCAAAATGTATATGAAAAAACTTGGTTATGGTTTCTGGGAGACCACCGTTTAGATCCTCAACGTGGCACTGAGGAAGTGTTCTTTGCCACGTCGTAAAAATTGAAATATCCTAAATTTTAAAACGCTCTTAAATAAACTCTAAATGATAACTTTTTTCCGATTTAACTGATATTCTTCCTGTAAAACATAGAAACAAAGTCAATTATTATTTCACAGTGAACAGGATCTCTTCTAATTGTGAATTCAAATATATTTATTTATTTTTTAGGGATATTTCTGGAAGTTATCACTTTTTACACCCTGAAAAAAAATTGTAATGGAGAACAATTATAAAGGTGTAAAAAGGTCAGACTTCTGTTAAAAAGTTGCTACTTTTACTATATGAAGAAATTTGTCCAAAAATCCTCCAAACCTCTTTTTTGAGAATTTTATTGTTCCTGTGATAATGATTTCTTTTTCTGATCGATTCAGGCGTTACTTGAGGGAGATTTATAGTAATTTTATAAACTACATCTTACGATTAAATGTTTACAAACTTGAAGATCGCGAAGCTGGAAGATCAAATCCTAAGTTGTAGTTTATGAAATAACAATATTTTTATCTGTACTTTGTATTATACAACGGTTCTCAGTTGGTGTAGAATTTATATTTTGAAAGACATTTTTATGTCAACTCAGTACCTTCGAAGAAAATCACAGACGAGCAGATTCATAAATTTACAGTTATATTTCAATTATTTCAAAGTGCAAGTGAGCCTGGAGTTTTTACCCACTCCAAAATGTACTCTCAAATATCAAATGTAATCACTGAACTATATAGTTTCGAAAGTTTAACACTGAATAACAAAATGTGAGAAAAGTTTTAGCTTTTCACGTCTTCATATTGATTAAAAAAAACCAAAACCTTTCCTTCCCAAAAATTAATCTCTCCTAACAAATACACCCCTTTCAATTTAAAAAAGAGAAATCTTGTGGAGTAGTTGATAGTCGGAATCCGTGAACCAGAATTCTGGTTTCAAATCTCACTGACCGACGGCATTTTTTTGGTTTTTGTAAATACCCAATCTTCGAACTATTCGAAAATGAATGAAATCACAATTATTATTGTTATCCGGAATATCCTTCATATATGAATCTTATTTTGAAATATTCTTGATCTGTCATACAAAAAGTATAGTATTCTACTTGAGAAATGGCCATTACTCGTTCAAATAATTCACGACGGTCGTTTACTAGTTTCCGATTGTGAATCTATTAGGTTTTGAGAACGGAAAAGATAGTTTTCCGAAACGATAACCATCTAAGGAAAGGTAAGTACCTACAAATATTTATTTTTTTCCATGGATTATCCCATTTTCAGTCGAAATTTATGAAAATGACAAGTTACAATTACAAAAAACAGCAATTGAATATGGTTGAGCAGTATTCGAGAATAAGATAAATCTCCTACCAGACTCCTTGAATTCCCCCACGACTGTTTGATCGACGGTTGGTTATCTAATCTGAAACTAATCACAAAAGCACACACAACAAAAGTCAATTGCTTCGATTGCACCGGAATATGTTATTAAAAGGAAAGTATATTAAAATGCATGTTATTGTTCGTAACAGCCCTTCAGGCTAAGCGGAATGTAATAATAAGATTTCCTGTGGCGTTTCAGTTTAACATTTCACAATAATTCTCAAAGCAGATCGCTAAGTGGATAAGTTCCCATTCGTCAAAGGTAGAGAGAACTTTGGTAATTAGGTCGGTTATATTGTTAACAGCAATTATCTCTACCACTTGCTGGTTGCTGAGAAATTTTCTGCGTTTAGCTTTCATCAGTGGTTTGTATCTAGTATACTGGAGAAATTTATATAATTAGGCATTACGAGAGTTCAAATAATTCCAATATTTTCATATGTTCAAAGTCAGAATCAATGGAGAGCTTGGCGCAAAAAGTAAAGATACAAAAAAACACAGAGAGTAATATGTCTTACATGAAATTTCGAAAGATGTTCGTAGAATGGGATAATGTAAACTCGAATACTTATGACTTGGGTTGGAGTTCCACAAGGCTCAGTCTTGGGACCATTAATGTTTTTACTATACATAAATGATTTACCACAACATATCGGCACTACTTCGATAGTTCTTTTTGCCGATGATACTTCTATTTCCGCAGAAGCCGACAGTCCTTTGGAACTTCAAGAAAA
>WOGO01005702.1:0-12226 GCA_015342085.1 Leptinotarsa defecta
ATATTTACATTCCTTGATAACAAATATTGAGAAGGTTATTAGAGTTTGAAGGTCACATGTTGTTTATGGAAAAATGAGACAGATGATTAGAGGTTAGATTAGTTCAGGTGAGGTTCAAGTCGGTTTAGGTTAAGGTAGGTTATGTTTGAGTAGTATCCAGCTAAGGTGATGACTGTTTTCATTCACGATTTTTTTTGTCACATTTTGATAGGGATGAAAAAATCGCCTCTCTTACACAAACGATTTTGATGATATTTTCATTCTTCAATTCCTTATTCAACAATGAAAAAATAAGTTTTTCGTGAAAATTCCTGGTGATGAACATCAAAAAAAATTCTAGTTTCAAAATTGAATGATTTGTCCTTGGGAGAAAATTCCTACTGAGAAAATGAGATAGATGATCAAGGTTAAGGTAGTATTGTATCGGGTTGGGTTAGGTGTGTATTGGATTCAGTTAAGCGATATATTTTGCACAATTCGTATGGGATAAGGGTTCAAAATAGTTTAGGAAGACTGTAATTAATTTGAGATATCCTTTTCCAGAAGTTTACCCATCTCATAACTCAATTTCCACCACTACCGCAACGTAGAAAAATTATTTCAAATATTAGATCATCAGTAAGGATGAAAACTGAAAGCCCAGCAATATCTACTTAGCAAGTGGGTGTTTTTGTTTTTGTAGAAGCTGACAGTTTTTCCGTCAGGAGAAGAAATGTTTGGATTTCTCACCTAATAATTTTCTGAATCGTATGAATTTTTCCAACAGTAAATAGTTTCTTGATTCTGTCTACCGGAAATGACACACCCGGTGTAAGAATCGAAGAAGAACCTAACGCCTGAAGCGAAATTTATTCACCTCACAATTGTCGCGAGATAAATGTTTCCAAGAGGAGCCGCTCCGAACGTCCTCCATAACTTTTTCATTTCAGCATATTAAAATGCATACAGGAACACACAAATCATACGGTGGCTCCTCTATATGAGAAAATAATAAGTTGGAATGACTCCGAATAGGACGAAAAAGTGCGAAGATTTAGTGGCAGTACTTATTCTGCGAATGATATGAACCAGCAAGCTGGAGTTCCACGTGCATGACACTGCTCAATTTGCATTTTGAAATATTACGTATGGGAATATGTTCTTGCATATTTATACTCTGCTCGAAGCGTTTTACCAGAGCTTGTTGTGTTACTCAATATTTCTAGCAGAATATGGTCTGTGGAACGTTATGAATTTGAATATAATTCATAAATACACAATCTCAATACGTAGTGAAAAAGGATATTTCACGTTGGTAAGCTTGCGGTGACACGTTTTTAAGAAGTCCGTTATGGTTTTCAAAAGTGAATGAGAAATTCAGGACAATGTGTACTTGAAAAAAATTCTGTGACATGAAATTCACGTGCGTGAATTGGAACGAATTTTGTAAGTACAATATCTCAGTACGTAATAATAATGATAATGATAATAATAATAGCGTTTATTGCCCAACAGTGTCCCATTTACAGAGCAAAACTAACATTCTTGAAGGAATAATACTATTTGATATAAAAAAAATAAATGACTTATAGGTACGCACGAGACTTACTTTTAATTTCACAAATACTGCAACAAAAAATATCGATGTTAGTAGAGAACTTGTTCGCATTACGACGCATTTCAACATTGAGTTAGTTTGTGCCGTTTTGCATAAAAAAAGTATTGATGTGCCTAGAAGATATTCTTGGAACAAAGATAACAATTTCTAATAATAGTATAGAACAATCCAATTTGCCATTCAATAGCTTATGTAGAAATAAAACAGATGTCTGATTTTTTCTTTTTTCTAAGGCTACAAAGTCAAATCTGCATAGCAGATCAGGATAATCACAGTTTATTGGAGGATAAGTTCTGGTCATTCTAAAAGTAAGAAATTTCAAAACTTTCTTCTGGACTCTAGCAATTGCTGATGTGTATTGATGGTATATGGGAGTCCATATAATGGACCCATATTCTAGTTTTGGCCTCACCAGACTGAAATACAGAGAGGTCAAGGTTAGCATATTATGAAAATTTTTGCAGTTCCTTATTATAAAACAGTATGCCCGGTAAGCTGAATTTATAATATGATTAATATGGTAGTTGAAAGTTAGTTGATAATAATATATTAATATAATCTATACGCTGAGTGGTACTATGTTGATCACAACATTTCGATATCGAAATTATATAACTATGGAAAAATGAGTACCTAGATTACTTTTAGAGATAAAATTGAATTGGTATTTTGATCTTGAACTTGCCAGAAGGCAATTCGGTATATATCTATCTATTGTACTATGCTATACATTGGATCAAGTCATTATCAAAAGTCGATCTTGAATATAAACGTAAGTGCCGTAAAAACGAATAATCGATGCAATCTATGAAATATTTCACTGTTCAAACTGATACTAGTGTTCCACAGGGTTCTAAATTAGGTGTGGTTTTCTTCATTTCATATAGGTACAAATGATTCTGAAAGATCTAAGAATAATTATCAACTTTCTTTGTAAAATTTTTCTAAAATCTAGTAACTTAGAAACCTGTAACACTATACTAAGGGAATGTGGAATGACTAATGGAAGGAAGGAGGAGGATCGAGAAAATTTGAGCATAAGAATTGATGGCATAATTAATATCTTTGAAATCTAGGAGTAGACATAGACAAAAATAGAAGTCACCAACAGTATAGAGAAAACAATAAAAATATACTATACCATGAGCATTTATTGATGAAAGTGAAATCACAAAGAAAACGAAGATTCGGAAGTGCATCAAAAACAGCCAAAAGACAAAAGGCAAAATACAAGCTATGGGGATAAAATATCTCAGGGGGTAAAAGGCGTTACAAGAAAAAAAATAAGGGAAGAAATAGAATATGGTGCGAAATCGGTCATAACAAATAATAAACTAATAAACAAAGTAGAAATTAGACAAAAGTTATTTTCTTTATCCTATATTTAAGAAAAAGAATCAACCCTGGAATATATTGTCATGAAACAACTAGCATGATGAGGAAATTCACAAAGAATGAATATCACAAGACCCACTAAATATGGGAAGCAAAAACATAATAAACGAAAAAAGTGAAACATCTTTACAATATCATTTCTCGGTTGTACCTAATTACGGAAAACTGGTAGACTGAAAGTAAGGCCTAAAAATTTATGAATTTCAGCTAGAAAACTTGAAATCAGATGGAAATTTGTTAAATAACAAAGGTGAAAGCATTACAAGAAAATTATTTTGATCTAAATGTATAAAATGGGTACTTCAATGGTAAATACCAAATGGCCATCGACCCATAGCCTTCATTTATAGCAACATATTATTTTTATTACAAAAACACTTTACGTGGTTTCAGTTCACCATTTTTATTTTTATAAAAAATATAACAAAACGAACCGATCCAAGTCAGTTAGAAACAAACGTTTTTCTTCAAACTCGCAACGTGAACCTCCGTAAAAAGAAAGCCACGGAAAAACCTTGAATTGGATAAAAGCTGTAGTCGATAAATCGTGAAGGCCATTCAGAAAAAAATCCACCGACATCAACAGTTTACACTATCACAGTTGGATACTGCTTTGAATTTTACATGCAATCCGTGACTGTGAGAGCTATTGTTTGAAACATGTGCCTCTCTCTGAAAGGATATTATACGCGAGGGCCTTTGTCATGATATTGCATACCGATCTGGAAGAAATCGGACAAATAATCAACTTTTTCCGAGAGAACTTAACGTGTTTCTTATGTCCGGTAGCGCCGGCGGTCAAGGATATTAGATGGAAATGATATGATTAAAACAGTCTTTGTTCTTTTCACATCAGATGTCGAACTAAAACGTAAGATTAATTGAATTGATACGTTATAATCCAGGACCATTAAACTACTGCTGCTGATAAAATTGCAGCTGCCTGATTTTTTCACTAGATCTTCACATTATAGTGAGGAACATCACTTGATCAGCCGCAGCAAAACCGAGTGGGATTTTTTTTATTCTTGTTTAAAAGTGTGAAAAAACATTTTTCACATATATTGTATAACATATATAACTTATCCGAAATTACAAATACCCACATGGTACGATACTATTGTAAAATTCTTTCCAAAATGGTTATCTCGATTTTTTGTAGAAGTCACAATTTTCAATAGATTCGGCTGTTATTCCATAAAATTGATGGACTTAGTGACCAACTTCACAAAAGCTACCAAAGATATAATGCTACAAAAATGTTTCTGTGTTCTCTTCCTCTATTCTTGTATGACCATTGCTTCCTTCTCAGGCGCATTCCACCAATTTTTATCAGCAATCACATATTCTTCTCTTTTACTTCTTTTTCAACTAGGTCCACCGTCATGCGCAAATCTGTCTGCCATCTTGACTGACAATAAACATATTTCAGATATCGATCCTATATAAACTCTTTGAGTTGGTGTTTGTTCGTAAGAAAGTACAAGGGAGTAAATGAAAAACAAATCAAAATAAAATGTTTTACATTTGCAGTCTACAAATTATGAGGTTTTATAGAGAGGTATTATAAACATATTATACCAGTGGTGTTTACAGAAATATACCGAATTGGCATTTCAACCTTTGATGATAAAACCAAAAAGCATTCGATACCATCAATCATGAGCTGATTTGCAAGAAACTCAAATATTTTGGTTTTGATGGTATTGTCTTATTTCTCATTTGCTCTTATTTACTGGGTAGATCTCAAAAAGTTTTTGTTGGTGGTCACTACTACTTATCTCTTGAAATTATATCTGGAGTACCACAGTGTTAATTTTGGGATCTTTATTGTTCATCATTTATACCTACTATTAACATCATCAGGTCAATCAAGAATTGTAAAATACAGGCTATGCTGATGAAATACAGTTACAAACGAATTTTGAAATCGATAAGTAAGCTGAGACACAGAATATCTTTAACGCTAATCTAGGCTAATGCTAATCCTAATAAAAAAATGATGATGCATTCTGGATCGCAAAAGAATCGTTAATTTGCAGAAAACAAATTTCGCTACCTTGACTCCTGACACTTCAATCAACAAACAAAGAAAAACAAACAAAATTCGTTACTAGTTCATCCATAAACCTACCAGCATTTAATAAAAGTCACACACAGAAATGCATTTTCTATCATGGTCCAAAGTTATTCAATCTTCTACCAGTTAGCATCAGAAACAATTCCAATCTCAATACATTCAAAAAATCAATCAAAACATTCATTATGTTCAATACCGAACTTCTCGATTTATTCGGCTAAACATAAACGATGTTCAGCAAGCTCTTCATCATTCCCAATGTTCATCAATTCTGTAAATTAATTAATCGAAATGTGTGTATATAGATATAGATATAAGACAGTTGATTGCATATAATTGAATACCCTGAGTGGTAGATGGAAAGCGCAACACAAGTACTTTAGTTACTTAGGTGCATCTATCTTCACACTGAGGGTAATACAACTGTATATATATAAACTGTAAAAACTGTAAAAATGATGACCTATAAATAAATCTTGAAATCATAGTACTAGAACGGTATAGGGAGCCCACGTCAAAAGTGCTCTCAGTGCATTTTTCCGACTCACTTAATACTATTAGTTATATTATGACCTAAATTACATAAAATTTTTGTAAATTGTAGCCTATATGTTGTTCTGATGTATAAACTAAATTTATGAAAAGTTTTATCTAAATTCGTACAGTGTTTTAGTTTAGGTGTTAATGAGCCACAAACATACATACATACAAACATTCATGCATACATATATACATACATCCTCACAAACTTTCACAATCATAATATAAGTATAGAATGATGAGAGATATCTATTATAGCGTGTTGTGTGTGACCAAGAAGGAAAAATTAACGTTACGTATTTCTGATGATTTCTAATTTTTCAAATCAATAAATTCAGGTACCAATGACCGTAGATTCAGATGAGCAATGAACAATATTTGTAACATAACAATAACAGTGTATAGGTATTTCTGAAATAATGTGGACCAAAACATTTCACAGTCCACTAAAATATATACTTGCTTTATTTCAATGGGAGCCTGATCGAAAAATAATTTAAATGAAAAAATATGTCTAAAGAAATGAACCTTCCGTATAGGTATATCGAGACTGGCTTGAACGTTTGAAGCTCATTTCTTTAGATTTATTCACTGCCAGTCTTCAAGCATAGCCCACTGACTAATAAGAAAAAAAATGTATGAAAATCACTACTTCATTTCATTAAACGACTGCTTTCAAATTTTTGAGCGGAAAACAGGAAGCTGGAAGCATTTCTTGCAGATAAACGTTTTTATAATTCGACATCTCCTACCCAATGTTCAATGTTTTCGTTATTATTTTCTTTATTTCTTCAACGAAATATATTGGTTCAAAGTGAGTGGATCTATTCTGTATCCCACAAGGGTTTATTGTAAGTTGAAGGTATTCAAACTCTAGCAAATAAATCCACTTTCTTTAGTGATCGGTGGCCAGACTGCGACTACCTTTGTTAAGCCAATGGGGAATGTTCCTCCTGACGAAAATCAAGTACTTTTCATAAAAGAGCTCTAAAACAACGCATTTTAAACTTATCGTTTCAACCTTTTTCTTTACAAAATTATTTAAATACTTAAAAAAGAGAAATGAAATAATGCATTCAACATTTGAAGGAATTCGTTTCTATTTCACTATTTGGCAACATCGGTTATAGGTAATAAAGGATAATGAATCTGTTACCTGTATGAGACAAACAAAGATGACATATTTCAAAACGTGCTGTTCTGTTTACTTATGTTCCGAGTTCCGAGACAGTCTGTGACATATGAAATTTTGTGCACTTAACCTATCTTCCTCTATATAAATAAATAACAAAACAACTGTTGTTTATGTGGCTTCTGGAGGTGGTATTGAACTATAACTTATATTTTGCCTTATTGTTGATTTATAAAGATAATTTTACTTTTTTAAAGTAGAATATCTAGGTAAGTACAAATTATTTCAACTTGCTGTTGCTAATTCAAATATTGGCGCTGTTGCCAATATTTGAATTAGAAACAGATCCCTTCAAAAATTGAAATCCAACATTTGAAACATCAATTTGAATACTTTTCGAAGTGAATTTGAAAAACTCATGAATTGAACTCCACTTTATTTTGTTCAAACTTGCATTGTGTGGTTTGGTAAGTAGGTCTCCTAAGACGCATTTCAGATGCCCTAAGACCCCCTTCTCCGTCTGCAGTAACTGCCAGTAAATGCTTCACCGATCCATCTAGGTATCGTGTAGCCATCCAGACTGGCTTTTACAGAGTTGGAATCATACATGTGGAGTATCTTTGGAATATCCTCTACGGCAGCCTAACAAAATGCAGAAGGGATTCCAGTCGATTGGTCGATACTGAGACTGTTGTCTGTTCAAGGTGCAAAATATGAAAATATCTGAGTCAGTTCTACCTATCGATACCTTTGATTCAGCCATGAAGGCTTCTCTGCCATTGTTTGAATGAATCATTATTTGAGCGTAAGCATCTGCTGACCTACTCAAAGAGATTTCATTTCGTCTCCTGATGCAGATTCTGCTTCTGCTCTCAAGCTCTTGCTGTTGACTGTATGTTACAAGAAGATCAGTTGGGGTCGTTAAGTTTAGACAATGTTCATCTATATACACTTAGGGTCGTATTCTTTGGTTGCTTCATGGCCCATAAAGGGTCCCACGACCTCTTCGAGAGATATCTCATCAGGTAGGGGTATTCTAACTCCCTCACTACAGGGTGGTTTTTCAAGTAACTATTTCCAATATTTCGATATCAATATTTCAGTTGTACTATCATACATTGACCTTCTCCGAGATTTCTCAGCTGTTAACACTGTTAACATAATGGAAGTTTGCTCTCATTATTGAATTGGCACCGGACCAAAAGGTAATAATCATGAATAGTAACAGTAATAAAATGAATATTCTTACTTATATCAATGAAATCTCATGATTTTGTTGATCTATTTTCCATGATTGTATAACATGCATACTTCAAAACCTTTATATATTTGTTTAAAGGTGGTTGACAACGTTTCGTGGTGTATTTAATCAGTTCGGACTTCCATTGTCTAATATAATATAAATTGACCTGAAAGATAGAACAAACTTCCCGATACAAGTAATCATGAAATTACTAGGATGCTGTGGACAAATTCTTTACGCAAGATGAGGGACTGTCAATGGGATCGCCACTTTCACAGGTTATAGCTAATATATATATGGAGTGGTTTGAAACTCTGGCCATTGAAGAAGCCCACAAGATACCCAGATTCTGGCTGAGATACGTAGACAACACCTTCATAATATGGAACCACGGGAATGCAGAACTAGACACTTTCCTGAAGCACATCAACAACGTATGTCCTTCCATCACTTTCACTATGGAGAAGGAAGTCCACAACGAATTGCCTTTCTTAGACGTATTGGTGAAAAGGACCGACACTAAATGGGAAACATATGTATATCGAAAACCCACTCACACAGGACAATATCTGAACCAGAAATCCAACCACCATCAATCGACTAAGAGAGGAATCATCAAAACTCTACCAAACCGTGCTTTTGGGCTCTGTAATACAAAGGAAGGCCTTGAAAAGGAACGAGGCATCATCAAAAATGACCTTCAACGGAATGGTTACTCCAGAGCGATGGTAGAACAGGCCTTAGCTAGAAGACAGCAAAAACTCCACAAGGAAGAGAAGCCGCCACAACCAGTACTTGTACTTCCCTACATCAGAGGATTATCGGAAAGGATAAGACGGCTTGTAAATTTAGTTCGGGAGCGAGAGCTTCTCAATTCCCCAACTCCTGAACCAATAACTGAACCTAAATAAGTTTTGTGGTGTAGCCAGGCAACAACTGAGTCGTCTCCTCAAGAGCGGGGTACCTTATAAAACCGCCTTGCACCAAATTCATGAGCAGCGTACGCAGAATCTGTCTCAGCTGGAGGAACAAACCCCCCCATGAGCAAATCAGCAAACGTTTGCGCTCAATTGATGATTCACCAAAACCAGAGCACTGCACGGTTGAAAATAAGGCATCGTCAGGTGTATCTGACATTAAAAAACCCTCATATGGAAGGTTATCACGGGTTTCAAGGTGAAAATCGACTATCCAACTAACTCATTAACGAAGAAACAACCCAGCATATATTTTGTGCCTGCCCCGTTGGGGACCGAATCAGGTTTTTAGAGTTCGACAGAGCCGTAATTTTACCATCTGATCTGAAAGACCACTCACCATACAAACTAATCGACGATGAGTTGACTGTACATGTGTCGTGACCGTTATTTGAATTTCGTGAAGGAGTTAGCCATAAAATCAGTGTACAGGTATCGACCAAGCTACAGCTTGTCAAAGCTAAATAGAGACTTGAGAATTCTATCTCTTCCCCTCTCTCTCGCAGTCACTTAATGAACACGCATCTTATGGCAGGCCCTGAGCCAAGACTTTAAAGTCACTTTCTAGATTTTACAAGCTGTAGTTTTCTCACTCACACTCGTATATGGTGGGAAACCCCGGCAAAGTTAAGAAATTTGAGTTTAATTCGAGTTTGTATATCATTTTTTCATTTTTGTTTTGCTGTATCAGTTTTCTATGTTTCTTTATTATTGAATATAGTGGTTTTAGATTTGACGCCGGCTTTTATTTCAAACTCTAGCATGGTAATCTCTCAGAAACAAGTGTCTGCGAATTCTTAAGATCTTCCTCAAGTGCAAGCAAACACCTCCTCTTCGTGCAGGAGATCGAGCTCAAGCTCATTTCAAAATTGCCTTAACATCCAAAATTTGATGGGGAGAAATCCGCATCTGGTGACAGCAGCTGCCAAATTAAATTAACAAATAGTGAGAGGGTTAAAAATGGTTATAGCTAATATACAAATGAGGTATGGTTGCAGTGGTGCACCTCAGTGATTCTAATGTTAACCCTAAACTGCTGCTCTTTAATTTCTTTTCGATAAAAAATGCCTATGCTTCTCCATTCCTCATTACCACTATCGCTGTTTTTTCTTCAACATAATGGTTGCTGATCGGAACTAAGCAGATTTCTCCTCAATATAAGAATAGTTATCCTTTGGTTATCGGTTAAGACTCTACATATAAAAGTTGTATACCTCGTACGTAAGACCAGGATATTCGATATATAATGGAATAATGATACAATACATAATGACAAGAGAGCCTGGTGGTTATCAGTTCGGAACTAGGATCAGGTAAACCAGATTTAACATGCACAGACACTATATGTTGGTAAAGCTCATTATTACAGAGTTGCATCTAATATTCGATCGTTGTTCAAATAAGATAATAGATGGCCGAGTGAATGTATGAAGCTAATGGATTTCGTAGTTGTTCTAGTTAAACGTATTAGCGAATTTTACAGTGGAAAACGGTTTTATATGAAGATTAGTATGTTCAGAAATTATTGAATTACATTCAAGATTACTGTGAAAACCTATTCCTCACTTATGGCATTGTTAAATTCAGAGTTATATCAAGTCCAACAGTGGCAAAGAGTTATATAAAGTACAACAATGGCAAACTTTGTTATGAAAAATTATGAACAACGGGCCTTGGAGCAAGAGGCTGCGTTATGTGGGTGACATGTTTGTACTGTGGCAAGATGGTGAAGAGATACTGAAAGATTTTCTATCATATCTGAACTTTCTCGACACAAAAACCCAATTTACAATGGAAGCAGAAACCCAAGGGGATCTAGCCTTCTTGCATGTTATTCTGAACTGAAGTGAACATACTATCTCGGGCCACAAAGTGTACAGGAAATCAACAGACACAGGCAGATACTTGAACAATAACTACAACCACCAGCCTCAATGTTTACCGCAGTAGTAGACGAAGCGTCAGTATAAAAACCTGCAGATCACGGCCAAATAAATAGCTTTGAAACAACTGAAATGTTATGACCCTCAGTTGGTTATGTTTCTGCTAAATCGAAAGACGTAGAAGCAATTGATTCTTGTAAAAGTGGCGCAACAGATACAGCTTCTTGATGGTTTTGCATCTTCTGTCTTTCTACTGTATCTATGGAACATGGACTAAGTGGATTTTGAGAGATAGAATCAGCAAATGGATAAAATATATCCGTAACTGACGATGGTACATAGTCTGCTTCAGTAAACAGGTTGTTCTCGAAAGGATAAATTCCAGTGCCTCTGAATTATGAAGCTGCTGTACCTACAGTGACACATGTTAAAGGCTCTGTCGAAAATTAAATTCACTTGGTATTTATCAATAGATCTATCAGGATGATGTGCCATCTATTTATCATTTCCAAATGCATACTTATTTTTAAAGGACTATAGATAGCCCCATCCAGAGCTTGTAATTTTTGAGTACTGTGGCTGTTGTGGTGTTTGCAATACAAGGTAGCTTGCAGACTGACGTGGCTTAAATGATTGCCAATTATTAGTAGCACATAATTATCGATCGATAGATAAATAGATAGATAGAGATATTGATAGATAGATATATTTTATTGGTCCATTTAAAAGAACTTCAACCAGTTATGGGACAAGTCACGAAACAACTCATATGAGTGAAAATATACAAATTTGAAACTTCAACAGATTCAAAACATAATATATACAAACAAATACATCTCACTCATACCAATATATATACACACACATATACATATGTATATTTATATATATTATTATAAGATGATGATGTTGTTGTTGAATGATTTTAAATTTGATTTGGGTTTTGAAAAATCTAAAAATCTTTAATTTTTATTATTATTATTATTATTTTTGATGAAAATTTTAATCGGCTAGACTCTTATGTTGAGTTTGAATCCTATACCACAGTGTATAGAGATTTTTCTCAACCTCCCAGGTGGATTCAGGCACAAACACAACAATTACTCACCAAACTTTGATTTTTCTAGTAGATTTCACCTGTGAAAAAATTTGGAAAAAGACACAATTGATCTTAGAAAATATATAACAGTTTTAATTATAAGAGTAAAAATATATGGAATTCTAAAAATATATAAATTTATCAATTGCCAAAAGAGAAAATTCTTTAAATCTAAGAATGTCCTAAATCTACAACGAACTATTCAAAGTGAATACACCGGACAAATTTGATAAATGTCAGTTTATAATTGCAGATCACTGTAATTCGGCAGACTTAAATA
>WOGO01005703.1:0-12226 GCA_015342085.1 Leptinotarsa defecta
TGATATATTTATTGAAAGTGGTTAGGAATCACACGTTAAAAGCTAAGACCTCGTTAGTCCTTAGCTCGCACAAGTTTCTCAACTTCTGAGAGTTGTCGTTCGTATGGGGGCGTCAGCTGATTAACGGAAAAACAGATTTAAACAGAAACAGAGTTGATGCAGAAACAAGAGCAATTGATTGAATGTGCAGATGAAAATGTTCCATTTCTTGATAACTACTTACAAATTTCCTTTTAACAGTGTTTATACAATTAAATAATATATTGTGATTAACGCTTCTTGAGTACATGGTATTCAGAAATATATTTCAAGTTAGTGCGTTCTGTCCTGTATGTTTTGATATTTTCTTGCAATTTTGTACCTGTTCAAGCTTTATTGGCAAGTGTACGCGATTACGACAATAAATCATACTCTTTTATCTATAATAAAGTATACATACCTCTTCTTGGAACTTCAATGCCAAGTAATTTTTCCACGGCCAGACAAAATGCGTGTTCATTACTCATGCACGACAGATAATCAAGACGATCAAAGTAAGGCATGGCTTGCATGTAAGTTTTGTATTCTATCAGTTTTTCGGTTCCTCTGTGCAGAAGACCTATGTGAGGATCTAGTCGCTTCACCACCTATAAAATTGATATAAAATACTTGATTTCTTCGATACAAATTGAATGTACCTACGATATTGCAACCATTACTGGATGACAAACATATGAAAAGTACTCTTGAAATATTCCTTGAAAGACATTTCTCCCTGTATCTTTCGACAATTATCAAAGAAAATATCTATTCTCAACAGAGGCGTTTTTGGCAGTGATTGTTTTAGATTTTTCGGCAGTTGAGAACGGAAAGAAAAATGTCAGATTTGTTAATGTACAAAATATTTATTAATCATGAATTTAATTAGTTCGTACTTCCATTGTCTGATATTATATAAAATGATTTGAAATCCCTGAAAGAACTAATAAAAAAAAAGAAGAATCGAAAAAGAATAGCTGACAATAAGAATTATATTAAGCAAAAAACCTGAAATGAAATATTAGTGAAATAAAATACAAGTAAAAAAATCATCTGAGAATGGAACTTTTAACAGGTGATGATCGACTGTATTGCCAAACATGCGCCAAACTAACTGTTTGTTATAAGGAAACAAGTATAGCTGAGGCACCAGTTAATCTAATAATAACACTGATGATCTTCAAACAAGACTCAACCTCTGACGGAAGCAAGAAACTCTTTGGAAGGTTCGAAATAGATGAACATTTCAATCTAGCAAACCACTTTTATAATATTCATGCAGTCATTGTTCACTGTGGTTCTGGCGCTGAAATTGGTCATTTTTACGCCTTGGTAAAAGACGAAACGGACTGCTGGTTTGAGTTTGACAATAGCTGTGTCACGAAGTGTTCTAGCGATGCATTGAATTTATTGAAGCCTCTGGAGACACCCTACATTTTGTTTCATAAAAGAGAGGACATTCTTAGATCAAGATCTTCAGATGATGTGGTGCTGCAAGTTTTTCCGGGTTTTCCTGCAGCTGAAAAAGCAAATGCGCCTCTGGAATCAATGAAGTCGCCCTGGAGTTCCAATTAATTTTTAATGTTGTTTTTATTTCTATCGTTGTTTTAATAAAATTTATAATTATGTTTCAATTGAAAGGGTTATATTTTTTAGGAAAAAAAGGTTTTTGGCTTTCCACTACTCCATCTTGATACAAAAAAAATGGGAATCTTCCAAAAAAAGGAAGGAAGCTATCAATTTTCAAGGAAGTAACTCTATACATAAACGAATCATGCAAAGAACTTTCAGTTACTCCTGAAGTATTTGCTTCCAAAGAATTTTTCTTTCGTGTAATTCAATGTCTATATGGAAGTATCTGATTCAGGGAGGCTTTATATATGTATAGAGTTACTTCTTTAAAAATTAATTGTTTCCTTCCTTTCTTCGGATAATTCCCACATTTTTTATATCAAGATGGAGTAATAGAAAGCCAGAACTTTTTTCCTAGTACTAAATTATTAGTGATATAGATTGTATTTTAATTTTTTTTTCAATTCACTGTTATTTCTATAAGTATTGAAAAACCAACATTTCTCAAATCACAATCACTTCATACCATCTACTAGAAATTAAAAGTAGTATACCTAAATCGAAATAACCTAAAGTTTTAAACATTTTGATCCTTTGAGACCGACCTTTGAAGCTGAAATAAAGGAAGTTGCAGGAAGGAGTACCAAAAAAATGGGTATTCCTCATCGCATCTTATCCTCATATTCGTGTTTCCAATAAATTGAAACTGAATGATGACTATAGGATATTCACGTTAAGAAGAGAATGACGTCATTTTTGGTAATTTTGTATATCCAACATAACAACTTTGAAATTCCCAATGAAATGCGTTTAATAGCGATGAAACTAGTAAATTTCCATTTTGTAAGTTGCTCAACTGATTGTAAAATTTCAGACTTTGCTGAATCGAAAAAAAAAACTCATAACATCAAAGGAGAGAAATCGCAATGCATCATAACGCTACAAGATCATAATCGAAATATAGAATGCGTAATGCAGAGAAGCGTAAGCCGTCATAATCGCATTTCATCATAACGTAAAACAACAGAACTTACTTTGTCATAAAGTACAAATTCATAACGTACTTATAGAAACGTTAACCGATCATAATCGCAATGCATCATATCCGCATTGTATCATAAACTCAATGTATCATATCGCTAAAGCGTAGAAACCGTAATGTACAGAATCCATATTCGATCATAACCGTAATGTATAAAATACGTAAAGTATCATAACGTTAATCCATCATAATTTGGTTGCGCGCGCATCAAGTCTGCCTCACAATAGCTTACTGGGGTCATAGTCGATAGGCCGAACACAAAAATATTCTAAACAGAATAACCATTATATTCTTAGCGGAAATTTGCTATACTATGTAGGGTAGAATTTATTTCAAATGCATTTTACTTTGAGTTTCATTAAAGATACCCAAAATTATATCGATTTAATTGATACTTCGAACTAATATTAAACGTTTTCAAATTTTTCATTGATAGTGGAACTGTTATTGAAAGATTCAGTATAATTACTAGAGAGATGATTGGTAATAATTATTATAATAATTAATTCATTTCTTTTTCATTTCCATTAAACATATGCAATAAAATATTTTGTGAGTACATATCAGGTATTTCAAAATGGCCGATTAGATACATAAATACATCTGTTGGTGTATATTTATTGTAGTAGACTGCTTCGTATATTAATTCGGTTCCTGTATTTCCTCGTTTAACATTCTTTGGCATATTAGGTACTTTTCCTAGCGGTTGCAGCGTTGGAGCATTGGAGCGATAGACAAATATCTCCTAGTTCAGGAGCACACTTTTCGTACAAAGTTCGAAAAGTGTGTCTATTGGAGAGTCAAATCAAATGAAACAAAAATTCGACAAAATCGAACCCTTATCTCAACACATTTCCACAAAATGGTAAATTAAGGCAAATATCTGTCATTAAAGAACTACCTACTTCCTCTTACGGACATTGATCGGACGTAGAGAGGAAGTCTTAGTTTTCGGACAAATACTTGCCTCATCTTGCCACTTTGTGGAAATGTGGGGACGAAGGGTTCGACTTCGAACGTCAAATGTTTCGTTGGATTCAACTTCCCAATAGATACACTTTTTGAACTTTGTTCACTCGTCACAGTGAACAGTGATTGGACTTCTCTCTTGATAATGCCAACCAACCTTGTTGGCCAAACGTCGAGAACGTCTTGCAATACACGTCAGCCTATTAACCCGCAAAATCATCATTCAAACAACGATGGCCGCAAAAGGCTTTCACAATCAGCATATACTTAGGCTGTATAGAAGGGTTGCATTTTTTAGGTACTCAAGTACTCAAATTTATTTCGTCTACAGAAAATTCACTGGTATGAAACTAACTGTTATCAATCTGTTGAACAATCACCTTATCAACATGTCTTGCGGTTCTTATATTTGTAACCTTGTATTTTGAGAAGATTCTCAGATGAAAAAGTTTAGCATTTCATCGAAAGTAAGCAATAATCAAAAAGGGCCCTGTACTGTAATAGTGAGGTTTGCCAATTTTGTATGAATTTGTTAAATGTATTGCTAGAAGCTACGTGTAATTACTGCTACCATATTTCAAGTCATCAGAACAAGAATTCAATCCCGAGGACTTCGTCATTCCAGAAGATGAGACTGATGCAGACTGGCAACCCCAGGTCGGGACATTTCGTGAGTATGATAAAATAAGGATATACGCAGAAACACATATTTTCCAGATGGTATCTTACATGTACCTACTTGTTCGAGGATAAGAGCATTTTCCACAAATGTCATGCCATATTTTATTGAATTTAGAACCTTATTTGCATCAAGAATCTCTAGAATTTCCATGTACATATATTTTTCTGAGCCAAAAACTTTGCTTGAAATGGACGAAGGAGAATGTACAATATATGGTATGGCCAACAATCTTTTCACCTTTTGAGTTTGTACAAGAGTAATTCTGATATTTGTAATATTATAAAAAAAGTCATTCCTAGTATTTAGTTTCATCATCAGGAATTCTATGAAAAAATAATACTTCATACACAAATTTTACGTTTTCTGGTAAACCCCAGCCTGTCCTAGTATTATTTACCTATTAACAAAACCTACCTCAGTAAGAACCTATTGATCTTTCACAAATCATGGGAATGGAAATTAACTCTTACTAATCAGTTGTACTTTTATTTTAAGAAAGATCGCACAAGTTTCAATAGTAAGGATTATATAACCCACTTTACTTTTACTCAACAAAAGTTCAACTGTTATTTCAACCTAACAAATTGACCATATTCACTGTTGTCATATTACCATGCGACAATAGAACTAGCGTCTAGCAACCACAACGATACTTTGGTAGCAGAGCTTCTTGACAGCTTTGGTTCTCTTCTATCATTAAAAACACAAAATTCGTTCTTCTTGAATAGAAAACACCACATACGCCATCATTTACTTGTTTTCAACATTCTTGAGCAGGTAAACTATAATTTTTTAATAAAAATCAAAAACCAAAGCTGTCAAGATGCTCTGCAGGCAAAGTATCGTTGTGGTCACTAGACGCTAGTGACAGTAGAGGGCTATGTTGCGTACGTCGTACAAGCCGTTTTCCAAGTTTCGTCCATGTTGTCAACCCACATTCTTCATGGAAAACCACTATCGCTTCAATTGTATATAAACATTGAAAATATATATATGCCATATATTAGGTTTGGTTGTAATAGGTCACCAACACTGTTTCTTCTTCACATCAATGATTTTCTTTTATTGTAGTATTCCAAGCAAATATTGATACTACAAAACCCTTAATTAAATTCAACAAATTTTTCGAGACTAGCAGATTTATATACATAAAAGTTATATATAGAAAAATTAGAAACACTGGTCTCTATAAAAATCTAAATTTCTCAGAAATTCAGGCGATTCAGGCATATATCGAGGTATTAACGTATGATCTATTGTAAGTCGATGTGAAGCTAGGCTGATAAGCTCTTTGCTTTACGCAAGTACAGGTAATGGATGTGAAAATAATTATCAAATTGAGCATTGATAGAATTAGAATTAACGATGCAGTCATATAATGCTTTATTATCTGATTTTGATGAAGTTCAAACTACAATAGAAATGTTGGTAGACGAAAATGGTTTGGAAAATCAATTGAAAATCAGGGAAGAATTTGATGATACTTTATATAATGTTATAGCCATCTGCAAGGAAATTTTGGGTGGGTTCAATGTAAATACTAATGACAATTTCGATGATAATATGTCACAAAGACCATCTTTTTCGTTCATACACAGTTTGAGAGCCCCTAACGATATAATGTCACAACCTAAACTTCTTGAAAGCTTGTGAATAACTATAAAATACCATACTAAATCACTATTTCGCATAATAGTTTTCAATATTTTTTCAAACAAATGTATTTTGAGAAATAATTTTTAAATTTTCCCCTAATTACATAGAAAAATTGGTAACACTGGTCTCTAGAAAAATCTAAATTTCTCAGAAATTCTGGCGATTCAGGCAGATATCAGATTAAGGTATTATCAGATGATCTCTTGTAAGTCGATGTGAAGCTAAGCTGATAAGCTCCTCATTGAACATGGCTTTACGCAGGTACAGGTAGTGGATGTGAAAGCCTTCTACGTTGAACTGCTCTTCTCAAATTTGTTAGCGATGGCTCTGCTACATTAGTGTTGAATGTCTTAATAAAACATACCTACTTCCTATTTTCATTCAGCAATAGATGGAATCTAAATAAAAATAGAGCATAGTATCATTCGATAGATGTGTATTGAATAGATAAGTACTCTTTGATCATTCCCATATTGATTTCAATTTAAGAGCCGGTGGCTCAATGGTGTAAGCAATGAAGCGCCATCGCCAAGAACGCGACCCGAACGTGAGCAGATACGTGAGGGCAGACGTCGTTGACCGTTGTATTCGTTTAGCGAAATTTCTTTATAGGTAACATAATTCGATTCTCGAAGCTATTCATTACTTAATGCAGTTGGCCTATTTTTTAGTTACTGTATTTTGAAAGTGAAAATATAAATTACTAGCCGTTGCCCTGGGCTTCGCCCGCGTAGAATTTGGTTTGTCACATCAAGTTTCGTGACAGACCATTTTGAACAAATAGTTACAATATTTTTCTATCAATCCAAAACTTCAGGTTTTCAACTTCAGAACTGACGAAATTCAATACAATCTTAAAACCTCTATTTTTTTCCCCTTGGGGTGTAAATTCCCGATATCCTTTCTTGATGCTCATTTACGCTATACAAATAAGAACCTACCTGCATATTTCAAGATTTTAGACTCAGTAGCTTCGGCTGTACGTTTTAATATAAGTTTGTTAGTCAGTCAATAGGTACCTTTACACTTACGTTCTTTCACGCATTTATGAACGCGACATGCCAATCCTGCGTTCAGTTCAAGGGACGCGCAAAGAACGTGGGGTTCCAAGAGCGTGCCGCTACAACTGCAGCAAATTGTAGCGTTCTAATCGCGAAGACTTCTCCTTGGGTATAATATGGCAAAAGAAAGGCGTGTCAGTGTAAATCGAAAACTGTCGGTTTTCGCACGCGATTGTCGTTTTACAATTTGTAAAACAATTAGTGAAAGTGTTGATTTAAAATGTACAAAGTCAGGCGAAAAAAGTTAAAAGTGGCCTTTTGCATGGCCGAACATATACATTTGATGGACGAAAAGAAAAAAGAAAAATATGGGTGGAGAAATGGATGGAGGATCGTAACAAATATGGTCACATGCCCTTATTAAATGAATTACGACAAGGATTTCCAAACGACTTCAAGAATTATATAACGTATGGATTCTGATACATTTAATATTTTATTGACTTTGATCTCTCCTATTATTTCAAAACAAAATACGAGGATGAGAGAAAGTTAAGTGCTGAAGAAAGACTAGCAGCCACATTGCGTTATTTAGCTACGGGTCGTTCATTTGAAGACCTTAAATTTTCGACTGGGATTTCACCATCGTCCTTGTGCCATATCATACCTGAAACATGTAGAGCGATATACCAGATTCTTAAACCAGCATATCTTGAGGTAAGTGTATTAAAAATCTGTTTTATTCAAAAAATGGGAACAAATAAAGGGTTAGAATCTAACATACAATTCTTAGCAACTATACCTAAGGTTCAAAATATACAAACAAATATATGAAATAATCCTGTAATCAAAACAGAAAAATCAAATAGTTTCCAGAAATAATAATCTCAATTCACTTTTCATATGTATCTGCGTCAATTATGCTCTGAGCATTTGTATAAAAATCAACTAAGTTTGTGGGCGATGCCAGCTGCTCCTCAACTGACTGTTCTGCCATTGTTGGTGATGAAACTTGCCATTGCTTATCAGAAGAATTTGACAATACAATATATTGACTGTACGAAGAAATTGGCCTCGATCGTTGCCATCTTCATCAGACATATCTGTTGTATTTGTCAGCTTTTTTAATAATCCTTTAGTTATGATTTTATTAATCAAAGCTTCGGCTAAAATAGCTTGCGTCGGATCCATCCTCTTCATTTTTTTGGCCCATGAAGTAGCATCAGTAGTAGAAATACCAATTTGAACAATTTTATTTCATTTTCCAACCACAAAAGAAGATTGGTGTAAAATAGCATCAGGATTTAAAAATAAATGGCAGTTTATAAATTGCGGGAGGGCTCTTGATGGAAAACATATACGAATAGTCCCTCCTCCAAAAACTTTTACAGTATTGTTCTAATGGCACTTGTAAATGCGAATTATGAATTTATTTTCATCGATGTTGGAAAAAATGAGCGACATTCCGATGGCGGTATTTTGGAATACAGAATTTTATCAAAAATCATTAAATGGTAGGTTACATTTATTTGTAATGAAAATAATAATACAATAAAATTAAAAACATTTTTTTCAGGTCAGTTAGATTTGCCAGATAATGAAGAAAAGAAGAACAACCTTAATTTTGTCTTTTTGGGCGATGAGGCATTTTCACTACATGAAAACTTTTTGAAGCCCTATCCACAAAGAGATCTTTCGCATGAAAAGAGGATTTTCAATTATCGCCGGTCCCGGGCTCGAAATGTTTCTGAGAATGCTTTTGGTTTACTGGCGACACGTTTCCGAATTTTACATACCGCCATACACATAACTGATCCACGAATTACTTATGTAGTTCTTGCTATTTGCGCCCTTCACAATTTTCTTTTAAAACGCAAAAGTTCTTATGCAACTTCAACATCATTTGCCCAAGAAAATTCGATGACTCATGAATTACAGAACGGGGAATGGCGAAGTATTAGTACAGGACTTACTGGTTTAAGAATTACAGGACAAAAAAATGTATCAATTGCCTCGAAAACAAATCGCGAAAAGTACACCCAATTCTTTAATTTGGAAGGAAAAGTTCAGTGACAGGATGATTTGTTGGAGAAAGGAAAATTTTAAAATGTAGTAACATACCTGTGTTAATAAAGATTTTTCAACATTTCCTTCATTCTTTTCAACCAGGTCCAACGCTTCCTGGCTTTTTTCCCCGGTAGTAATTACCAAAATTTCGCTTTCATTCTCCCCTCCATATTCCATCTCTTCCATTTCCTCTACTTCTTCATTGTTCATGTTGCTCATACTGAAGTGAAGAGCAACAGATTATAATACCATAACGTTGGTATGTATACTTCCTCTTGCCCTGCCCCGCTCCTCTTTGACTCCAAGACCTTTTTCATTTCTTTACGGAATGACCCCACAAAGCTCTGAATTTTTTTTCACGTGATCTTTATTTGCGTCCGGATTTACGGGTTTGTAGATTTCTACTAATTTATCATACGCTAGGTTTTTTAAATTTTTGTTAGTATATTCTTTGGACTTGATCTTCCAGAGACATGGATTTGATTTGTAAACTTGTATAAAATGGGCGATGAAATATTTCGACCAATATCTACTGTCCGCCATGGTTATATTATAACAATTCAAATCTAGAAATGCGTAAGTATATTATTTTTACCTAATGTACTGTGTGGTAATGATTTAAACTTACTGTTTTTGTCACAATCAAATCACACGCGAAAGCCTTAGCGGAAACACAAACTGCAAAAACCAAACTGCGTTCTTTACCTCAAGTCAAGTCTGCAAGAATGAACACGCTTTTTTCGCATAGGACAAATTTTACATTTACACTGCCGCTCTTTCGCGCGCGATTGAAACTCCACGTGCCAAGCCTGTTGGAAAGAATGTCAGTGTAAAGGTACCTAATAGGTCAGTATTGTTCACACCTGAAGAAATTATTAGTATAGTGAAACACGTATTAGGTTTTTGTAAAATGTTAAGTGAAAATTTCAGAATGAAGTGTTATTTGAATAAGAAAGAAGCCTATTGAATGACCTAAAAATATTTTTCATTTTCTAACAAAAAAACACAACAGGAACAAAAAAATTAAAAATACCTATACTTTCAAGTCAATTATAGTTCAAAGGTCTAATTGAACAAATAATAATTTTATATTGGTGAAATCATAGTTGACCCACCTTGAGGATGCAGAAAGTGGTTTATTGAGTAATATTACCAGTGTACACTGCCAAAATGTATTGAATCTTCAGAAAAAAATGAATGGCCAACAGTTCAAGGATTGAAAATATAGTTGAATTATTGCTACTAATACCGTTTACTGTGGATAAAATATCGGCCATTCAATGATGCATTCAGTATCTAATAATATCTCATTCAATGGGCACTGAGCCAATATTAGAATGACACCATATATAGGTGTCATATATAGTGTCATATATAGACCATTTGCATGCAGTAGGTCGTCCGGGTGCGATAAGTCCTCCGTATACGGAGGAGCAATCGTTTTCTTTGTAAAACAGCTTAAAACATCATGAGGCATCAGTAGAACAGATATCAGGGGGATGACCTAAGACTTGTTTTTCGAATTTTTCGTATAGTTTAGTTTCAGGTTTCTCCGTATCTGTGGTTGGTGTCACTGTTGGGCGTATACTGTCTTGCGTATATACTCTTGTCAATACTGGATCAGTCTTCCAGAGTATATGTCATTTAGGATTAGCAGTGTATGGCTCTTTCGTAGACTTGACAATGCCGCTTAAAGGGCATTACGTGATAAATCAGTGAGATTGTAGAAAAAACATTTGAAAATAACGTTAACTTTACGATGAGAACTGGGAGTTGATGAAATTATAGTTTACTCCACTTGATTATGTGTTACAATAATAATTACATTGTCATCAGGGATTCTCATTTGCAAATAAGATAATAGATAATTGCACAGCGATGGTACCAACTATCTTCAAATATTTTGAAGTTCGGAGTTGAACAACCCATTTTTTTTTCATTTGGAATGTTCAGTGAAAAAAATTATTTTTCGCTCCACGATGTAGCAAACTAGATTCATTGTTATTTATATTCAATTATCATCTTCATTATAGAACCTTTTTCCATAAATTTTGACGATCTCACATATCGAACATATTTAAGTTTCAAAATTTTGATTCAGTGTACTCATTTCTAATATTGTTTCGAAGAAATAAGTCATTTATTGAAATGATGAAGATATGTCTATTCTAGAAGAGATGTTTCGAATCAACTGAACCGGGATTTTTTGAATAACATATTCTTTATTGAGTTATCTGTTGCTATTCAACAAAATATATTTTAATATTGAAGTCTATCAAGCATTGGTACATTTGCTACTCAATACGCCTATCAGAATTTATATGTAATTGCAACTAATGAGAGGAAGTTAATAAATATTGTCATTTGGAGGGTACTTATGAAAGAGTGGGGTTGTAGGAAACATCCTCACAAATAATCGAATCATTTTTGTGTGGTGACTAACTGATCAGTCATACAGTCACGAGGACTTTATAAATAACATAGTCCTTATTGAGTCATCTGTTGTTGTTGAGCAGTAAATATTTCAGTGTTGAAAAGGTCTATCAAATATTGATACATTCGCTATTCAATACAACTATCTGCATTTATGTAATTGTAACTAACTGAAAAAAAAATTGTCTTTTGAAGGGTGGGGTTGTAGTGAACGGCCTCGCAGCAATTTTGTGTGCTGACTAACTGATCAAAAATACCCTTCTGGAATATTTTATTTATATAAGTAGTAGGGTAAACCAGATAATGATTGGCCCCCTTAAGACATTTTTTTCAGTTTATAATTCATCAGCAAATTATTTTGTCGCCGTAACAGAAAGTAAAAGAAAAATTTGATATGTTTAAAGTTTCAGTTTTAATAAACTCAATCAATTATCTTAAGATATTTGTTTGAATGTTTCTGAAAAACAATTTATCACCCGAACTACAGAAAATATAGTCATTGGCCATTTTTTTACAGTTATTGGCCATGTGTTTTTACAGTGATTGGCCATTCAATAATAGGTATAAAGTGTATTTGTCCACCAGATTCTAACTGAAACTACATTGCACATAATCCGAAATATTTTATGCAGAATCGTTTACAAAAACAAATTCCTTAAGAGGATAAAATAAAAATAATATTCTGTAATGAATCCATTCTTAAGAATTAGTGAGCGTTTATCCGGCTAATATAGAGTTTCAATAAAATTGGCAACACCATTCCCATGTTGTGGTTTGATATTTCTC
>WOGO01005705.1:0-12224 GCA_015342085.1 Leptinotarsa defecta
CTTCAGCCAATCATAAAACTCGGTTAGTAAAAATTATCCAATACGAACCGCCAAGTCTACAGTCCACGTGGATTGGTTCGCTACCGGTTCATTTCTATGTATTGGTTTTTTTGGTTTTTGAGAGTGTCGCCAACTTTGAATGTGCACAATATCGTTTACTTCGACTATATATTTCTATCTCTTGGAGATAACCCACGATAACCATTTTGTATCCTCGAGAAATGATGACTTATTTACGAAGCGGTTGCGGCGGTACCGGCCGGGAGGCCGGCCGCGCGTGCCTATAAATAACGCATCGAAGGCTGCGCTTCGCCCTATAGCACTTTATGATTAGCAGCGATCGCACGCGTTTATCGAAGCTCTCTAGCAAGGAAAATACTTTAAAACTTTCCTTAGTATATTCAGTATCAGCATTGCACCCGTGCGGAGCCAAAGCGAGGCTAGTGTAATATAAAATGAGGAATTGTTGTTGTAATCTTTTTTTGTACACACGATCTTTTCGACCAAAAACTAGTGTATAAACGAGGGGCACTTTTCTAAAGTATAGTTTCAGTTACTCTTTATTAAGTTTGAGTCTTAGGTATTGTTTCATAAATCCTCTATTAGATTAAGAAATAATGGTTTATTTGGATGTGCAATTTTGACACATTTCTGTCAATGATTGTTAGAGGTTAGGACTTACATTATTTAAAAAAAATCTGTTTAAAAATCTGTTTTTCCGTTAATCAGCTGTCGTCCACATACGAACGACCACCTTTTAACGTGTGATTCCTAACACGGTCTAAAAAGCGTTAGGGAAATATCGAAGTATCACAACCGAAATCTCCCGAGAATTTGAAAAAAAGAAGATAGTAAAAAATCCTATGAAATAAAGGAAGGGTATTTAATTTGAAAGTACATGAACGCTAATTTATGAAAAAATTGTAATCTGAAATGGAAACAAATTTATGACAATGTAATTTGTTAACAATATACACAGAGTAAAAATGAAAATGAAGATTAAAGTGAAAGAAAATTTGAAAAAATAATTAAAACTAAGTTACTTTCAATTGTTTGTATCCACAATCGTCATCGGATGATGTTTGGTCTATTCCTGACATTTCTAAACTATTTACGGGTCATTTGGGTTGCTTCCCTATTTTATCTATCCTTCTGGTTTTCTGTTTAATGTTATGTAGCCCGTTTTCCCGCTTTATCTGAGGAATCTATACGTTGTGGATATCTACACTGTTATGACTAAATACGTGGATGTTCAACATAAACACAGCTTCTTTGAACTTTCTTTTAAACCATTATTCCATCACATTGATGATTTCGACTTTGGAGCACTTGATGTTATGTTGGTGTGCCATCTGACTTAAAGAAATGATAACATTGGGTTTTCTTCAGTACTAATGTTATGAAAGGTCTCAAGCTGTTGAGGAGTTGCAAAAAGGTATGCAATATTTATTTAGAAAAGCTCGGACTGTGTGCCAAAAGTTTTCTTGGAATTGTGACTCAACTAATTGATCCCTAAGGCCCAGGTGTCGAATGACTACTATTTTTTCATATTGTTCTATATACTACAAATGAAAACACCCAAGAAGCGTAGTAAGTTCATTTCTTAATTATTGTCAAGAAATCCATTGCTAGATATTTTCACTATCTACATTGGACATATCGATTTTTTCAATTCGATCAACAGTTATGCAATAAGTACTCCGAAAACGGGTTTTTCATTTTTCATTTCAAGCTTCTCCATGCTAAACGAAAGTCTCTGGATAAATAAAGAGAAATGATTTCAATAATATTTTCCCAAAAGATTCAATTCATTTCTTTTAATGGAATGGAATGGAATGGAATGATCGTAGTGTACCATTTAACAGGGGAGATTATTTATGTAAACGGAGTGTAACTTCGCTAACAGAAATGGAAAAAAATTGAAGGTCTGTTTACAAATGAATGTCACGGATTTTGAAAAGGTTGTTAGTTGTGCACTGGTCGTTCAACAGATGTTTTAAACAACAAGGTATTTCGGTGTGGTCGTTTGAGTCGAGTCGATATTTCAAAATTCTCAAACAACCAGTCTCCAAAATCATCGAGGTCGAGATATTCGTGTAAATACCCAGTGTATTTCTGTGAAACAATAAACTTATGTCAATAACGCTAGAGTGTGAAAAATATGTTGGGTTTGTAGGTACAACAGAAGGCTATTGCCGAGGTTCTCAACAAGCAGGATTTTTTTTCATATTTTACTATGAGAATTGAACATCTTCCTGTTCGTTATGTTTCCTTAGAAATGGAAACAAATTGAAATCGTGGAGAAAAAAACACAGTTTTTCTAAGGTCTAAAAATGACCAAACGTAACGACAAAAAATAGACAACTGACCCTTAATGAAGATTTAATTAATTTGATAGGCCTAAATTTGATAGACACCAAAAGCTTTCAATAAGAATCACAAGTTGAAAGGTAAGACCTCGTTAGTCGTCAGCCCGCACAAGTTTCTCAACTTCTGAGAGTTGTCGTTCGTATGGGGGCGACAGCTGATTAACGGAAAAACAGAGTTTAAACAGATTTTTTTTAACAGTATACAATTTTTCAAACCTTCAAAAACCTTCAGATTCTCGAGCACTCATGATGTAACATTTTCATCTTAATTATACTGATGCATCTAGAAAGTTCACTACATTCGTGGATGAAAGTCAGAGGTTTTTTGCAATCTTTATGTACAGTAAGGAATCACACGTTAAAAGGTAAGACCTCGTTAGTCGTTAGCTCGCACAAGTTTGATGCGTGGCCGAATAACTTAAATAATTGTACTGTACTATAGGTACATATACTAACTCGGCATGAATAAGTTTTTATTTTATCAACTTGGCATAGTCAAGCCCCAAAAAATGTTGAGGAAAACACTTATATTGGAAAAGAATGTCTACATGAATTAATACAAGAGCGAACAATAGCTAGTAATTTATATTTTTACTTCATAAATACAGTAACTAAAAAAATATGCCAACTACACTAAATAATGAGTAGTTTCGAGAAACCAGTTATGTTACCTATAAAGAAATTCGTAAAACTAACACAACCGTCATCAAAGTGTGCCCTCACACGTCTGCCCGCGTTTGGGTTGCGTTGTCGGCGATGGCACTTCATTGCTTTGACCGCCCCTCCACCCCCGCGCATTGTCTACCGTTATCTTATAGTAGACGCGACGCCTAAAGACTTACTGCGTTGCGTCAAGGTAATGTTATCGTGAAAACTTTTAAACTATTCGTCCAAATTACTTATTGTGAATGACAAAGTTTGTCTATAAGAAATACTTAAAACGACAATTATATCCATTTTTATAAGAATTTAATTGTATTTATGGCTCAGTATTTTGCATATTGTGGCTACCACATAAACGGTAGGTAGGTATATGCTATCGCGGACTTTTATTTATAACTTATCAAGACAAACAGTCTTACGGTACATTATCTGCCATGTAACTCCAACAGTTACTTAATACTTATCGTTTTATTCAGTACCGGATTAGCCACGTAGCAAGAGTGTCAAATGCTACGGGCCCCGCGACTCAAGGGGCCCCGCGGTCCAATACCTGTCAGACCGTAAAAAATATCAATTTAGATAGGAGTGTAAAAATATTTTGCAAGGCTATGCTTCAGTGCCACCTGAAAATCTATAACTAGATTTCGTTACGTTAAATCTTATATGACATTAATCATTTATATTGTATAAAAATATATTTATTAGATAGAAAATTAACTAATTGGCACGTTTTTAAGTCTATAAATTAACACGTTCATGTAAAAATAGTTAATTTCACTAACTTTTAACGTGAATGTCTTAATATTTATGGTGTTGGAAACACTACAACTTCCAATAAATATTTTCTTTCGTAATACTCTTGAGCAGATCCCCTTTGAAAATTTATAATCGATTACTATATAAGGTAACATTTTTTGAAAGAAACTGAACAACTTTTCACAATGAACTTTTGTCGAAAAATTGACACGAATTTTCAGTCTCCCATACAAAATTGCCGATCAGCTGATTAATTTCCTATAGAAAGACCAAAATTTTGCGACCTATGTTTCTTGGCGAAAGTTGTGCAGTTTCATGGCCCGAACACACCTTTAAAATATTTGTACTTAAAGAAGTATGACCTTATATAATGTCTAATTTATTTCGAACTGTTTATTTTTTCAATCCAGTCATGATCTCTGGTTGCTTGATTTATTATTAAATATAAAATAATTCATGAATGAATATAGCTGAACTTTTTTTTTTCAATCGATTATATTATCATATCGATCATGTTTCGAGATTATTGAGAGCTAGTGACGGTACTTTGCCTATTGATTTAGAGCATGATGTTTCATTGTAGGTGTAGTACCTACCACGAGAAACGTTGGTGTCAAAATATATAACAATAATTCAAATTGTTACCACATTTCCAAAATTGGGGGCTTGCGTGTAATGCACTGCATTACACGCAAGTTGGCAGCACTGCAAAACTGATATTTTCATCGAACGAGCTAGTTGTAACAACCCGATCAAATGAAATAGGATTCTATCGACTATCAAATAATAATAAAATGCTGTACGTTTACGTTTGGCACAACATAAAAGAACTTTGGAAGGCACTGTAGATGTGAGCCATTCTTGAGAAAATTTGTTTCGACATTGCTTTGAGTACTAGCTTCGTCCACGGTCCAAGCAATGCGATCCATATTTCCAGATATTGAGGCAAAAGCCAAAGATCTGACCGGCTATGAAGAATATCAGCAACAGACTTGAAGACGATGCAAGCGGAATACAGAGTACGACCATTTCACCGCCTCTACTCCAGTCGACGACTTGAAAATGAAACACCTGGGCAACGTTTTAAAATTCATGTGTTTATTGTCATTATTGATAACTACTGTCTGCTTTATCTGAACGTATGGAAGCATATCTTAAAATTTTAGATGGTTTTGAAATATTTCGACAGCTGAAATCCCTTACAACAGAAGAGATTCTGGAAAACGCCTCAAGTATGGTCAGTGCTTACGAAGACGATTTGGAGAACAACCTAGGTGACGAATTAGTGCAGTTCGCTGAACTGCTAAAAACAGATGTGGCTACTGTTATGGACAGCAAGGAACAAGAGCTTCTGGAACTGTAATTTTATAAACTTTCATCAAATAATTCCTTAGAATCGTGTTTCTCAAACGTGGAACTTGCCTTTCGTTACCACTACCTGCAGTGGCGAACGTTCTTTTCCAACGTTGACGAATATAGAATATGATTTGCCAAAAGAAGTCGATTTATGAAAGTGTCATCTCTGAATTTACCCATATTGAATCCAGAAAAGTTTATTTGCAACAGCTTTGTTTTATTTAATACCCTTAACTTGAGAATCTATAGCAAACCAAGGGCCTCTTGAAAGAATTCGCTACAGGCCCCGCGCTGGCTCAACCCGACACTGGTTATATTATGACCAATATCACACAAAACCTATGTAAATTGTAGCCTATATGTTATTCTGATATATGAGCTGTATTTATGTAAAGTTTCATCTAAATCCGATCAGTCGTTTAGGCGTGAAAGAACCACAAACATAGTAATACATACATTTATCCATCCTCACAAACTTTCACATTTATAATATTAGCTTAGTATAGATTCCCAATATTCCTATTTGGACTCCTGACAGAGAGATGGCGTTCGAAGATATTTTCATATATTTTTGATGATCAACAACAGTACCAATGAAAAAATAAACCTCATTTGCTTAGTTGTTGTTTTTTAAATCATATTGATATGGAATAGAATTGACGAAATATTTTTTAATACAGTGGTCACATTAGCTTCCATGAAAAATAAATACCTGATACTTATTACTTCAACACGATACCTTCGTGTATCATGTTGAAGTAATTTATTATTTTATTGAACAATACAAAAATTGTTCAATAATTGATCTATGGATAGTCTTGATTTGTAGTTTTTCAAAGTTGCAGAAAATCTAATGAACTATTACTCGTTCATGTCCAATTTATTAGACGGTATCATTCTGAAAAGTTCACCGGAAATCAACGAGAATAGTTTGACGGTTTTTGTTGTTATTGACAGCATTGTTGAATAGGAATAGCACAAAGAATAGGAATTTCTTTGGTAGCTATTGTCGTTGAAAAATTACAAAATTGAAAATGAATTAACGGTACACTGTCGATAGAAACTCATTAGATAGCTCAAATGTCCCAAAATATGTATAGCTTTCGTATTAACAAAAAGTCTGGTGCCAATGCGAAATTGCCATTAGAACCTGGACATTCAGTGTCGATAAAATTATAGTTTCATAAAATACATAATTATCCCAATTTGTTATTAATAATACTCAAACCATAGAACCAGACAGTAACACTATTATTGTCGATTTCAGGTACATACACAGCAAAGAAAAACCATTCAAATGCGGGGAATGCGGAAAAGGATTTTGTCAGTCAAGGACTTTGGCAGTTCACAAAATACTACACATGGAGGAGTCGCCTCATAAATGTCCAGTGTGTAGCAGATCTTTCAACCAGAGATCTAACTTGAAAACCCACCTTCTTACTCATACCGATCACAAACCATATGAGTGTAACTCATGCGGTAAAGTTTTCAGAAGAAATTGTGATTTACGCAGACATGCATTAACGCATGCTGTTGGCGACGTTCCTGCAGATGGTTTAGGAGAGGAATTTATGGCTGGAGATGATGTAGAAAGGGAAAGGCTGTCTCCAAGACCAAGAAGTCCGTCAGTAGATTCAAGAGACGACAGAGATATCAGAGTATGCTCTCCCACACCAGAAATAACACGATGTCATGAACCCTGTTCATCCTCCAGTCCTTATTCAATGAGACCATCTATGGATCGACACCTCGATATAGATGATGATGATGATTTGGAAGAAGATCCGGAAATTGATCCAGGACAGGAAGATTGTGCTGATATTATAAACGAAAATCCTGAAGCTGCTCCGGCACAACACATTCATGTCCCACAACTACAAATAAGGCGAGATCTACATTCAACTTTGCAGCAGAAACCAAGTACAATAACTGGAGAAACAATGCAGTCAAGCTTTTTTGGTTCCTTCAGAAAACGTTCCTTTGATCAAGATCGACCCTCTTCGATATATAGTTCTATCAGGGCACAGACTCCTCCCATGAATTTGAGGATGTACCATTCAAGTTCACTTACTTCCCAAAATATTCGAATGAATCGAGAAATGCATCCTTCACCCGTTCTCAAACCACCTGATAGTGAATCGTCTATGATTTTTGGGTCAGTTATGCAAAATTCACCGAAAATGATTCAAGAACAAAATATTCCTAGTTGTAGCAACATGGCAAGTGATCTGAGCATAAAGAAGAATGAAGATCCTTTAATAAGGCCTCCGTCCCGACCACCGAAACCTCCAAAAAAGACTGGATTCACTATAGCAGATATAATGGGGAGATAATACATATTTGGTCGTTTCTACAGTGGTTCTTTTCCCAGTGATGATAAAGCTTATTTTTATCAAATGAAAGTATTGTTGTCATTGACATTTTAGATAAATAGACTCTGAAAAACGTGTCAAAAGTAATCCATGAAATGGCTTTCACTACAAGTTCAATTGAATATAGAATTGAGAATATATCATAGGTGATAGCGTGACTCGATATAACATTGTTTAAAACCAATTTTATGAAACTAATTGAAGTAACATGTATAATTCTCTGAAATATTTATAAGTATGTATGTACTTTTATGAATGTTTCTGAATTGATTGCTAATTGTATTTCTCAGATTCTGTCTACAGAAAATTATGAACGTGATATTTCACCAATTGTTAAAATGACTTTCAAATTTGGTCAAAGACCAACTAACTGATTATCGAACTTTCTTGGTATTAGACTTAATATAAATGAATAGTTTTTTCTACATTTTTTGTTCTCCTATAAAAAAACCATTTTTACTTCCTCCAGCTTTTTGTTATAGAATTTCAACATGGCCTGAATCAAAAGTTTCGTATATATTATACCGATTGTGAATCTTCATTATCGAAGTTTCAATGAGTGTCAGCAGATTTTATATCTTTAGTTGGTAAAAAAATGGTGATTCATTGCATTCCATGAATTTATAAGGGTGAGACTTCTGTACATAATTAAGTATATTAGTTGGATAGTACACATTACTACTTATACCGTTCATATATATATTTATAAGAATCTATGTTTCCTATCAGTACCTAGTGTAAATATTAGAAAATTTTGTTTTGTGCATTGTATTGAATAAAACATATCATTTATCTTTTTTGGTATACGTGTGTCCAGTTTTAGTTTTTATCAGTAGATGATGGTACAAAACTTGAAGTATTTTTATGTTTTTCGTAATTTATTCTTAGTATTAATTAATGTAAGCAGATTCAATCAAATGAATGTTATAGTGTTCCACTGTGCCGTACTATATTTAAATTTTCTGAAGACTCAAAATAAATCAAACACTGTTCAGTTTTCAGTTGATTGATCCAAACATTCAAATGTTATTTAAATAACGTATTATTAGTGTTTTTTAAGAAGAATGGTTAGTTGCAAATTGAATTATCAATAAATAACTGACAACTTTTGAGCAATTGTTATATAAAATAGGTAGTTTATTAATGTTGAGAATTGGATTTCATTTGGTTGGTGATTTTGAGGTCAATAAACCATTCCAAAAGTTTGGTACAGACTTTAATGAGCTAGTCTCTTGAAATACAAACTTTTTTTTATCACCTTTAATGGTTTTGATAGATTGTGTTATACCAATAATGATTCCGAATGTCAAAATCATTTGAAATACATTTTTACGTGTTTTTGAGAACTGGACAGCTCAAAATTATTTCGTCTTCAGAATATTGCATGACAATTTCCGTCCATTATAATTTTAGTGCTCATTCACTTTTCATGTTTTCAAAGTTTCATTATTTGAAGTACATAATGAATTTTATTGTTTTTTTGTAGTTTTTTATTTGTTGTTTGATCTCCTACTGAGAGTGAAAAACTTCTTTCACTGTGTAATGTTGATTTTGATATAGTTTGTTCTTGTGATTTCAAATTGTACTTAATAAATTTAATGTAATTAATGTTTGTTGTCATTGTCTGCTAAATAAGTTTCTGTAATATATTTCTTGATGATTTTTTCAGAAAATGGAAAACATAATTAATTTATCAACGGGTGATATATTTTACACATTGTAATTTACATTTTGGTAAAACCACATTTAGATTGAAAGTAAAAAATATATGCCGGGTGTTTCTAGATAAATTCTCACCATTGGGATCTCGGAAATATAGGAGATATTTAAACGATTGATGAGTTGAGGTAAGTTGCTCATTTATGTGACCAACAAAATGCTGTTTAGAAAGCTTGCAATATGATGGAGCTCTCATATTTTCCATTCGATGTTTCGTCTTCCGGCCACCATCATCAACTTTATTTTTTCTAATGAACGCCATATTTTGAGTCCTTTTTGTGCTTGTTCAATAATGTATCAAAAGTTATCGTTGTTTTTACAACATCCTGAATCATTGACGAAAACATTTTCTGCAGTCATAGGCATTGACTTTTAAATCTGTCACATTGAAATGACGTTTTGAAACGCAGTTAATCATTTTGAGTATCACAATTAATTTCACCAATGAAGAAAAGCGCGTTATAATGATAATTCATTATGAAAACCATAGGGACAATATGAACACTTCAAGACTGTATCTAAATACCTATCTATCCCGAGAGAGGGCAACTTCAGTTTTTTTTTTCATTGAAAGTATTTGTGAGTTTTGGTTTTCGAATCCAATGTCTTGAATAAAATTCAATGTTGATATCATTTTACAACATTTTTATGAACCAAACTCAGCAAGACTTCTCTCTAATAATTTGAACTAAGTTGGATAAAGTTGTTTCCAAGAATATATGTTCAGATACATTTTTTATGATTTCCCACTGCAACACATTTTTTTTTCCTTCATTTGTGAAGGAATTTAAATGTGATAGATTGTTGCAGAAAAACGTTTTTATTATTCATTCATAGTTTTGTAAAGATGCGCGAAAGAACAATCATGTAGCTGAGAAAAAGTACCAACGGAAATGTTTCATTTGTTTTGAAATATTTCATGAAATGGAGTCAGAGTAAAATTAAAACGATTTCAGTTCTTTCCCAATATTCCAGGAAAAACTCAGGATTCAAAAACTTTGGACAACATTTTATAGTCACAAATGTACAACCTTGGTCCCATTCGTATTCCCTATAGTTTCCAAGATCCCAATGTTTCACCATTTGTTGAATTTGGATGTCTCAAATACTCAACACCTTGACACTCTTGAACGGTTCGATCTTGGGATAAGACTCCAGTCATATTCAGTACTACACCAAAGATTCCAAACAGTGCATCATAACGATAAGTGTCAACATGTGTACCAAGTTGGCTCAATATAATTTCTCAGGTCGAGAGTTTTCGACTGAATAAAGGAGAATCTGCCCAAATACATCGGTGTACTGAAATCGATCAAGTGTTGTTGAAGTTTTAATGAAAACATTTTTATCAAGTTATTCTTATTTTTCATCACCTAAAATGTAATTGTCTTATGAAAAGTTCAAAATGTGAACCATTCAGTTCCATACAGAAGTATAAGCGATTTTAGAAATGTCTTCCCATATATCTCAACATTTCTGGAGTCACTGCACGACACTCCACAACAAGTCTCCTGTGTGAATCATCAAGAGAATTTTGCTGTGTAATATAAACTCCATAAAAAGAAGTCTAATGGTGATAAATCAGGAGATCTGGATGGCGATTTAATTGGTCCCGGCCTTCCAATCCATCTCCGTGTGAAATTGTCATCTAAAAATTGACGTACAGGTGCAATTGAATGCGAAGGAGCTCCATCTTGTTGAGAGGTGAGCTGACCTTCAAGTAGACTATCATCGTCTTCAAATAATTCTGGGGTTCACAGTTGTATCAAGAAGTTTGAAAAACGTTTGTCCGTTGAAGATACCATCAATAAAATACTGATCTACAATATAGTCTTCCAGAATATCACCCCAAACATTTAATTTCTGGGGAGTTTGTGAATGAGTTTTCCTGTAACAAAGGGGAGTTACGTCACTCCAGTATCTGCAGTTGTGCCTGTTCACATGTCCATTTAAATAAAAAGAACATTCGTCAGAAAAGCACCCATTGTAGAGGTAATTATTAGCACTAATCAATAATTGACTCATGATTTCACAAAACTCTGTACGACTGTAAGGTTCATCTTCATTTAATTATTGTACATTCTGCATTTTATAAGGATGGAATTTTGATTCCTTCATATTTCGATGTACGCTGCTTTTAGAAACTCTAGAAATAGCCTCAAGTTGTCTTAAAGATTGAATGTTGTCCATCACTGCATGTCCTACAACTACAACAGCGACTCCTTCATTTCTCATAGGCTCCTCTGGTTCTATTTTTCATGCAGCACTGATCTCAACTTCATGAACGTATTCATCAAATTAATCACGCACTGGTATATTGGTTTTTCTAGATGAATTTCATTGAAAATTCGAGCACATCGTTCATTTTCAAAATACGCAGCTACAATGGATATTTTTTCTTGCATAATATAAACCATTTTCGAAAGTTTTCAAATTGTTGAAGGAAGTGAATCGAATACATCAATATACCAAGGCTCAAATAAAGATGTGCGTATAGAAAAACACATGGCGACATTTTTTTTTCAAGAAAACGTCTGTCTCACCTTCTAAACTATTATTTCTTAAAGCATATTATTTTTCAATACAGTGAATTTTTCTTACGATGATAACATTTTAGGTTGAATATAGAATAAAGAAAATACTTTTGTCTAGTTTCTACTGTGTTTATTTATTCGTTACGAACGGTTTCGGCTTATAACATATAAACAACTTGAACTGCATAGCAGCCAGATGCTATTTTTTTGCAGAAATTTGTTATATGCTCATCAAATTTTAATTTATCATCCATAAAAACCCCTAAAAATTTTGTGTGACTTTTATTAACTATAGCGTTATTTTCTATAAGTAAATCATCAAAATTGAGTTTGAAGCAAACAATGTTTGTTTTGTATTGAAACATAAGGAGTTTAACCCTATAGAGATCCAGAGTTATGATGTCTCTGAAATTATCTTCATTTGTCCCACGCCAAAGGATCGTGGTGTCATCCGC
>WOGO01005706.1:0-12224 GCA_015342085.1 Leptinotarsa defecta
CGCGTATAACTCGAGAAGGGCGAGAGTCCCCGTAAATTTTATTCGACCATTGTATCATTCCCGATGACAGTTACCTTTTTTTCCCATTTAATCGTTATTCGATTGTTTTTTCTCCGTTCTTCAAGTCTTTATCAGATCATTCAATTGTTTCACAAAGTTAGACATTTATTTAAGGCTAGATACAGCTAGCGGTAAGTCTGCTCATTGTTACGACAGTCCGCCAAAACTTATTCTTCTAGTTTTTCAACACATCTAGAAAAATGCAGCCTGCTTATATTATATTGAAAATTATTTTTTCTGAATTTTTAATATTTTGCTTAAATGTGATAGTAACCTACGATATGATAAATTTCCATAACATAAATTGTCCACCCCCAAAATCTCTATTATATTGTGAAGCTAGAAATGGCAAGACTGTCAAACTCTATATTTAGTAGATTATGTTATATTATTTATTTAGTCTCCTTCAGTTTATCCCCCTACCTTTGAGAGCCACCCCATATTTTTTTAGACAGAAATAGGGATTGAGTGACACTTTGATTGAAATATATTGTTATTTTTCACATGACCCTGTTTTCTTTCGGCACATTCATTGTTCTGGTAATAAAAGCCTATCCCCTAAATATTTTTTGCTGTTTTTGTTCAACTAATGGACGTTTTTGTGTAGAGTATAAACTGAAGAGAGTTTTTATACTTTTCATTTGTTGTATTGAAATGACTTAAAACAAAACTAAGATCGTCTAGAGAATTGAAGTACCTATATAAAGCAGGACAAAGGTTGATTGCCCATACTTATTTCTCGAGAACACTCATATAAAAATGTAAAATGAAAGCAGAATCATGTGTAGAATGAAAATACCTTCCAATCAAAGTATCATCCGGACCCTCCTCCTATTTATTGAAATATGGGGTGGTTTCAAGAATAGGGGGGTGAAGTGAGGTAGATAGATATAAAATCGGAATCGTTTCACTGTTTTCAGCTAGAAAATATATTTATTCTGAAGAAAGATTGGTTGGGTAACAGGATCAATTCTTTCTTAAAAAAACAATTGTTTTTTTGCAGACGTTTCGAATTTAATCAAATTCTTCTTTAGGGCTCGAAAAGTAGTTTTTCGTGTTGATAATATTACTATTTAGAAACCATCAGACATAGATACATATTTAAAAAAAACCATTGCAAACGAACAACTTTCCCAGACAACACCAACACAAAACGGCATGAAACAAACGAATTTGTTCGTTTCAATGTTTTTTATTTTTTTTTAATGTATCTAATATGTCTGATGGTTTTTTAAAATACTAATATTATCAACCGAAAAAACTACTTTTCGAGCCCTGAAGAAGAATTTAATTAAATTCGAAACCGGCAAGAAAACAATTTTTTTAAGAAAAAATTGATCCTGTTACCCATCCAACCTTTTTTCAGATTTTTTTTTAATTTTCATCTTCCCTAATATAAAATAATAAAAATTCATACAGATGTGACAAAAAAAACTTTTAGTTCGCCCTGATAACGTACTGCATGAATTCAATATATTTTTCACCTTAAAAAAGTGTCTATTCAACAGTAATTTGTTATATGTAATAATTTTCCCCATAAAAAAGTGCTAAGAATTTTATAAATACTCCTTCATGTCAACATTTTGAATATCAAAATCAGCCTTCGTCTTCAGAATTAAAACAACTATATCATTTAGTGTGATTTTTTCCTTATTTTCAAAACAGATTTTGAATATGAAATGTCATAGTTTTTATCGACTTTTTTTGTATTTTCACCTTCCACAATTTTAATTTCATTCAGATTGTAAAAGGTGATAATACTCAAAAAACATTAAAAAAAACCATTGACTGTTCCCACAAAGAATGACTTTCGCTCAAGAAATGTCAAAGTTGTTGAATGACTTTTGAAATATTTGATGGAGTACAAGGTATTTTCTGATTTCAGTCTGTGTTAATTCCTTCATTTTCCATGTCTTTCTTCTAGATGAGTAGTGATTGGCTAATCACTAATAATTTCTAAAGAGCTGTTGGATATTCACTTTTCTCCAGATGTGATAAATATATATTGAATGTTCATTGCTAGACGTTTTTTCACGTTCATACACTCTTTGTCTTGCATACCTTCCGATCTGGCCTATGTAGCATATTTCCATCAGAATCATTTTCGAATGATACTTTGTAACGTATATGCGTTTCAAGAATCCTTTTCAGTTCCCTTTCATCATATCATCGGAGAATTCTATCTTTCAGGATTTCTAACTTTTGGTTAAATTCCAATTCAGTTAATTAATCTAATTGTTAGTTTCTATTAGTTCGTCGACAGACAGCTGTCCGTTCCTAATTCCATCTCATCCCACACTTTCGGAGGCACATTAATTAGAGTTATCCGTTCATTCAGCCTCTTTGTATAGGGAGTTGAGGTCATGGTTGAAAAGTTTAGAAATTATAACTTTTAGTGAAATTTAAAATAGTGTGTCTACATTATTAGTCAGCCAATCAATCAATGATTTATCAGTATTTCTAGTATGATGCACATAGAAATAATTCTGGATTTGCACTCGTGAAATCACAGCTATCGTGAATGCAGATTCAATCGCTTTAACAACGAGGGCACCAGTTTCAGCTTTTGAAGGTTATCGGTCTCGTGATAACGAAATTATGAACTAAAACACCACGTTTCATTATGATCCAGTTCGAGGTTCAAAAATAATACTGTCAGGGCTCCGTAAGTGATATTCTATGGGGGCTATATCTGGATGATACACGGGCAATGATATGGTATTAAATTGACCAAAACATTTGTTTTAAAGAAGGAATTTGAACAGTTGACTCATTTCTTTTTTTACTGCTTAGCAATTGGATTGGATTTGTTTGTTTTAAACGAGTTAGAAAATGAACAATAATAGATATACACAAGATCTTTTCCATTACAAAATCGTGATGTATCTATACATGCTAACTTCTGACCATAGTTTGATGTTTTCGATCCTTCAATATTTATAGAGTTTCCTGAAAGACTTTAATCCAATTTAAATACTCATATTCGATTTTTGCGATTTTCCAATTTGTCTTTTTTTTTTTTCAAGAATACCTCTGGTAATTCGTTCGAAACTAAGCGAATAACTTTTTGAAACCCCGATTCTGACTATTAAATTCCAGGAATCGACGAATGAATTGTTGCTGATTTCCGGATTAATTTTCGTAATTTATCTTAAATTATTTGGAAAAGTGTTTCTCATGTTCTAGTGATTCTTGCAAGAGCAAAATTTCTCCATTGCTTTATTCGGTTAGAAAATAACTATGGTTAGACTAAAATCACATTTGTTCTTGGATTCCTGGATATTGTATTCTTCAGTAGTTTTTCTAAATTGTGCTTGTTAAAATTGCCTCATATAAAGAAAACTTCTTACTTTTGACGGGAATAAATTTCAGCTGAAACTCTCCCTTTAATCAAATAATTCGCTCTGTTGTACCTTCTATTATTTTACTGTTGATAAAAGCGTTCATTATAATTATTACTATTATTAGTGATACTTTTTTGAAGTATAATTCGGAAAAATTGGAGATAGGGAATTATCTAAAATTTCCCCAACAACTGCCATTTTCTTTATTTTTATTTAGACAACTCGAAAAATCGAATGAGTGTAAGTGAAAATTTTCACCTCTAAAATAAAGTATTGACTATGAAGTTTAATGTTCTGGTTTGTGTAAAAAAATATTTTTAAAGTTGCACTTCTTTTGGCGCGTTAGGGAAAAATGATGAGCGTTTGCGCGCGCATACCGTCAACAAAAACCAACACCAACCCACAGTTGGCTTCTTCTTTAATTTATATGGCCGTTGCTTCCCAGTCGAGCGCATTTGGCCAAACTCCTCCTGTCCATAGTGAACAGAAGCTTCGTCCGAGGGCGCAGCTGTCTTGCTGGAGGCAATGCTACTAGCCTAAGTTTTCTCATTCACTTTTTCTTTTATATAAACCCTTCATGTTTTTACTGGTGGTCCCCTTCTCGGGAGGCCTTCTGATAAAATTAACACATCTGATCTGTTATCGAACTCGTCGAATCCGTCGACATCCAGCCTGGTTACTGGCGTAGGGGGCCGCCAGTCCTCTCATAATGTCTTTCACTTCAATATTTCTTCGAACTTGATTTAATTTTTTATAAAAACACCTCTCTTTTGGACTCCACTTCGACCACCACATCCCTTGCCATCTTTGAGAACGGTCGTTATCGGCACAACCGTCTTCTGTCACGTTCGGAGAGGAAGTCCCCGAAGTCAGCTAGTCAACATTTTAGTTTTTCAAAAAAATTACCAACGGAGTACGTGTGTTTGCGTGAGAACTGGCAACTGTATTCACGATGTTTATTCAAGTGTTTTTTAACCTATAACACGTGTTTTGTATCAGAACGAATAAAATATTTATAAATATATATTTTTTCAAATAATATATCGTGGTGACTGATATTTATTAATGATTTATTGATTTAAAAATAATTTAATGTGATTATAAGTGATAAAAGTGGTTTTTACATATTACTTTGAGTACGTATTTACATCATGAACTAAAATGAATTTTTGCATTATTATTTAATATGTAGTAAGAGTACATTAATAGATAGTCTGGAAAAATTGAATAATTCCAAATAATAAATCGAATCAAATGTTTCTTAAAGTAATCTTGAAATTTTAAAGATAAAATTTATCGTCAGATTGTCTATTAATAGTTTCATTTTTTTCTACAAACGTAGGATAACGCGAAGGATAAAATTTAAAAAAAAATTATCTTGTTGCGCCAAAGAAGTATAACTTCTTGAGTGCCTACATAAGTACACAAACACACACACACATTTTATTCAGATTCATTGCACGTGGAATGTTCCAGTTCTTATTCTATATCGAATATGGGTCTGTTTTCATTGAGAAAAATCCGATATGTCCCTATTCTAAACATTTGGAAACACCCCTCCATTAAAAAAATACATATATCCTGTCATTGATAGTAATCAGTTGCACATCGTAAATCTCATCAGTGGTCCGTCGAGCCGGATTTCCGTCATATAGTTGCCTTCTCATCACTCTGCCATTACGTTTTCAGTATTTCTCAATATACCCATTTTCGATATTTAAGAACTGCGTCACCACGAAGTTTGACCAATCCGACAACCATCAATAACCTCGTTCTAGTCCCTCAGTATTCTTATAATAAATTCAACCACTTTGGGTACGCCTAGCCTAACCATATGTTTTACGGCGATAACCTACGCAAATGCGGGCGGTATTTTCCCTGTCTCCAGAGTCCAGACGGTGGGTTTACAGTTGGAAAGCGAAACGCAAGTATTGATCGTGAACGTACGCAGCAATCAAACAGTGGCGTACGTAGGAGCCGACGGCGTCAAAAATCGGGTCCCAGAGAAGATTCCACTAGGACGAAAATTGTTCGATTAAATAATCAAGCTGCTAAATTACAACAAAGACGTCTAGAATATTTATCTGGACAAATACTGAATTGCTATTATCAGTTTAGCATACCCAACTATGGGTGAATGAACAAAAATACGAAATACATTTTTTACAGTAATATGGTTGATGAACGAGGACGATTTTCAAATAACAGTTTGAACTTCCATGTTCTCACTTTAGGTCAAATCAGGAAATTCTTATACTCCGTTCATCTGAGCAACAGAGTGCTCCAAAACATTTATCCTGCATAGTGCAAAGTTTTTAGGTGGAGTGTAAGGACACAAATTACAAGTTTCTTCAGCCGTGTCACTACTTAACATTTTACAAATTTTAAACTTTAAAATACCGTATATGTAAACACCACAGGCGTTAAAACGCTACTGATCACTCCGACACTGTAACAATGAATTCCGCCAGCCGATTGCAGTCAAATTTGATTGGGCAGCGTGAGGCGGCTTGTTTATTTTATCCAATAAATGCAAATGTGCGTGGTGATCATTCTTTGATCACGCATGTATCTTTGTTTTGGTTACTTTGTTTGTTGGATGGCTTGAAAGTTTGGGAAGAGAAATTCAGCAGAAGTCAAGAAATACTGTTGTCGATATCAAAGCAATGAAGCTTTTAAATTTCTTTTCTTCATAAATATATTCTAAATTTTCAGTTATTGCTTCTACAAATCGAATTGTAAGAAATGCATGTCTAACGTCAAACCAAACCACCCTGAAGAAATCTATTAAATAGAGTGTAGATAATTTGACGTCCAGAAATGAATCGCCCAAATATGATAGTCATAATCTAAATAACACGTTTATAATCAAAAATTCTTATGAATTTTACTTGATAATGATGCCTCTCGCCAAACAATGTTGTAGTTTCTTGCTCTTTGGATTTTTCATAATATTTTGCCGACCAAGGGTTTTCGATTGGAATATTTTGATGAAAGTTCCTAATTTCATTTCTCTTGATACTATTACTGAGAAAAGTTGAATCTACACCTTCTAAAGGTTAGTTCACAAAAACTCGTTAATTTGCGCAATATCTGTCTTTGAAACAAATCATCTAAAAGAACAATTTGTTCAGGCCAGTCTCAACACCCTACACAGTAGGTTAATGGATGTCGGATGTCGGATATAATCCATAATAATTTTTTGTTCAATTTTCTATTTTCACTTGTATTTTATTTAACTATCATTTCATTTCAGTTTTTTTTTTAATATAATTGTTATTTTCAGCTATTCATTTTTAATTCTTCGTTTTTATTAGTTCTTTCTGGGATTTCAAATCATTTTATATAAAATCAGGCAATGATTGTCCAAACTAATGAAATTTATCATGAAACATTATCAATCACCTTCAAACAAAAGTGTATACAAGATATTCAAAAAGTTAAGATTTAAATTCAAGTACGAAGATAAAAGGAAGGTTTTGTGTTAAAATTATCTTAAATTTTAAAAAAAATTAGATGCTGTATGGAAGGTGAGATTAATGCTTAGCCCAGAAAATCAATAGAATTCCAGAAAATTAATAAGCAAATTGAACATAAGCCGGTAAAGTTGCTTATGGTAATACACACTGGCGGTATGTATGTCATAATGAATCTACTGTTCTTTATCAATAAAAGGTACCGGATTTGGATTGCAGGTATTTCACGTTCTACCTGTTCTACCACATTCAAATAAATCAACCACTATACTCGTAGATACGGCAGATTTGCATACTAGAATATCTCTAGCCTGATACCTTCTAACATTCACTTTTCATGGATTAGGTGAAGGAAAATATGTATTGCCGCGACATTCTATGACTTTGAGACTTATTCCCGACAAATGTACTATAATTTCTTATTATTTGTCAACATACCTCTCATAATAGTGACTCCAAGAATCTCCGAAAAGAAAATCTGTATCAGATTAGTTACATTTCGAAAACCCTCCGTTTTATTTGTCCAATGGATTTATATTCCGTCCCGTTTGTCACGGCTCTTTGAAAGCTTTTCGAGGTACCAATATCGTCCGACCGGAATGGACAACAAATTGTGAAAGGAAGGAAATAACAGTACGTGACCATTTCAATACGGCAGTGTGATGGTATTTTATCATAATTTCATCATTTATTATCCTCAAACTCGGAAGTGACGATATGTTTTCTGAATAGCAATGTCCTTAACATTTCAGGCCTTAAAAATCGTATTGGTGTCCGTCTTGTGCATTTATTAATGGTTCATTGGGTTTTTCTTCTCGCTTTATTTTTGTCTAGCTCGGTCATGGTCGAAAATGGTTATTTATAGCATATCTAATAATAATTTTTTTATATCTGACAGTATCCAAAAACAATGATAAATTCGACCAAGAAGTGAAATCGCAATCAATAAACAAATATCTGTTAATAACAAAATACATATTACTCTAGTTAATAACATTATAATGAAATATCAACAAAAATCAGTAATAAAAGAACTGAATTCAATTTCCACAAGATCAGATCAAAAATATGTTAGTATCAATTGTGCAGGTAGAATATCCGAGAATATTAAAAATCATCTTTCAAAATGCATTCTACAAACATCCTACACATCCAACGGAAATTTAAGAAACGTATTATTTAATGCCAAACCCAAATTAGACAAAGGAAAGAAATCTGGTATATTTCGACTAGAATGTGGTGAATGCCCCGCCATATATACAGGCCAAACTGGTAGAAATTTTGATATAAGGTACCATGAACATGTCATTTCGGATAAAAAATCATTAATGTATGAACATCTTCAAAATTCGAAACATAAAATAGATAAAGATAATCAAAAGATCCTTCACACATGCGAAAAAGGGAAAATGATGAATCTATTGGAATCTATGGAAATGAATAAGTCAAAGAAAAATCCCAATTCTATTGTCCTCAACAAATAACTTGATCTAAATAATAGTCCTCTCCTGAATCTATAATCCAGTTCCCAAAACCTACATTATACCAAAAGCTTTATTTTGTTATGTTCATGGATATTACAGGTATACAAAATGTAGGTACCAAATTATTTATGATAGGATAGGCAACTTAGGTATAAATTACTCAGATTTAAATGTAATCAGTTAGTTTTGAAAATGGTGTAATAGCCGAAACTAGTCAACAATAAAGAAATATCGTGGAAAATAGACAAAAGTGTGTTTTTGTAGTGTATCCTCAGTGAAAAGTTCAATCTTTCAGTCATACATGATTCATCTACCACATTATTTAAAAAGCCTTAGAGACAAAAAAGAAGCTTGGATGTATTATGAGAAATTGTCAAAAGTTCACAAATATAAATTTCCTCAAAATAATTTACTAATTTATTTACTTAAGGGTTCATCCCATTATTTACAAATTAGAGAACTATATGTAAATCACAGAAAAAGAAAACATAGTTACATTGAAATACATTCTGCTACTCATCAGAAAATGAGTACAGTAATACTCTTGGGATATGACTGTTATAGCAGCAGTACTTTAAAAATCTGTTCTGTATAGTCTCGATTCTATTAATATGCACCTGACAAGAAGGTTATTAAATGAGAGGAGCATAATGTGGAAGGGATTGAATTATAGCCATATACCTACAATAAGTGGTTTGATGATAGTTGCATGTATACATCCTCGAAAAGGTTCAAAGGGAATAGTATAAAACAAAGTCGCTTCCTACTGTCGGTCCCTATGTATGCTTAGATCTTCAAAACAATGCAATGAATTTTGATGCGTTTTTTTAATAGATAGAGTGATTCAAGATAAAGGTTTATATGTATATAACATGCATAATGTGGTAAAGAAACACTGATAATTTTAGAGGTTTCTAATGTGATGTAAATGAACACATTTTCTTGCGCTTCCATAGCAAACATTAGCTGAGAAATAATGGCTTATTTATGAAGCAATTTTAAGTAATACAGCATTAATACTTATCCAATTAAGTACTGTGAAATACATTGTGCATTTATTATAGATCAATATGGCCCTTTACATCATGTAATTCAAATGAATATTTTTCGAAGATATTACAGATTTAAAATGCAGGAACATAGCGGTTGCGGCGGTGCCGGCAGGGCAGCCGGCGGCACGTGCCTATAAATAGCGCGTCGGAGGCCGTGCTTCGCTCTATAGCACTTTATGATTACCAGCGATCACACATGTTTATATGTTTATTTAGTATTAGCATTGCACCTGTGCGGAGCCAGTCGCTAGTATTTTATAAACACTTGTATAGCAAAACACAAGTCGCGGTTTTTGTAAAACTCTTTGTAGTGAAAATCATACAATAAACCTTATTAATGAATTTTAATATGGGTTTTCATCAAATATTGGCCAGTTCTATCCAATTATGTTATTGTTTTTAGTGCATTATCTTGGGCATTGATGATTTGATAGCATCTGATAGTGAAGAAAGCTTGTATTATTTACAAATGTGTAATTAATTTTTGTGGTGTATCGTCAAGATATAATGCCAAAGTTCAGATCTTCACATTTGATAAAATTTGGTTCTTCTTTCTAATGGTGATTGTATTTCATTCCATGCTAGAAATCGTAGGTTAAAAAATGGAATCTCGTTAATCCTTAGGTGACAAAAGCTTTGACTTCTGAGGGTTTCCACTCGTAAGGATTGAACTTTCAAGAACATCTGTCCATCTTAGAAATGGAACACACTCCAGAATAATTATTACTCGAGATTTTATGCTCCTTATACTATAATGAAGAGTATAATAACAATTGTAATATAGTATTGAGAGTTTCTTAATCAAAATTGAGGTTGAGCAGGTTCAACTGTTGATGTTAATTAACAACATATGATTAACATACTTACTCAGAACTATCATAGTCATTCATGTTTATATTTATACTAGGCTCAGGGCTAGGGCAAGACTCTTGTACTACAACAGGTTCTCCTAGATGCAAAGATTGATACATATTTTTATCATTTTTTTCTATTTCTCTGTTAGTAGTTACATTATCAGATTCTGTAATTTCCTGTATTTTAGGTTCACAATTGATAAAATTTTGCTTTTGTTGGGGTCTTATTGCCACTTCAAAACTGGTCATCAAATCAATAGAAAATTTAGACAATCCGCGTTTTCTGGGACTGCAGTAGTTTTCTTGTCTAAAAGGTTCATTTTGTGTACTGGTTACACATTTTTCCCCAACATAGTCAACCCTTTGACGAACATCTTCAATTGGTTTCTTTTGATTTTGATCCCTGTTTAAGAGCATAGCAACTTGACTCTGTAAAAGCAGAAGCTGTTCATTTTGTTGAGCAATGATTTTCAATAGGTCTTTAGTGCTGGGTTCGGAGTCATTACTGACTTTTGAAACAGAAGTTGTATGAAGTTTACATGAATTATCAGTTTGTGTTTCAGTATCATTCCCTCTATCATACCTCTGATTTGTGGAATTATATACACTAGGAAAGTTGATATTTTTCATTTCTTGATTTTGATATTCAGGTACATGTTCGATAGCTTTTCTAGTTCTGTCACTTTCTTTTAACCAGTAGTGGTCACTAAATTGGTTTTTATACATTTTCTCATGATAATTCATATTCTCAACATTGTCCAATTTTTTATCTTGTACTTGTAAGTTTGTAGTATTTTTCAAAATTTCAGTCTCCTTCAACATATTTGAACATTGATTTCGTTTATAGTTGAAAATATCTGTTACTGAATCATTGGGACAATACCTTTCCTTTGTTGAATGTTTCTGCAGTTTTAAAAAGTCCTTGTATGTTTTAGGTAATTCATTTTCTTTATTCTTATCAAAGTTACCATTTCCATCAACTGTTTCATTACAATCATGACAAGAAATTTGTTGCTTGGTTTGTGTTTCCCTCTCCACTATTTCGTCTTTTTTTTTTGAAAATGATGGCAACTCAATGATACTCAAGTCGAGTTGTCTGCTAGGTACATTCGCCATATAAATTTGTTCAAAAGCATTAGGAGTGCCGGAACACAATTTTTGTTGTCCGTTTTTTACAGAATCTATAAAAAATTGATTTTGTTGGTTTTGAAGCTCTTTCCTCGACACAAATGGTTCATAAGAGAGGGATGGTCTTTGCTGTAATGGTGGGCTTTCGAATCTGACTTGTTTTTTTAAAAATTGTGAAGAGTCTTGAGAACCCTTCAATTGTTGATTTTGACCAATGAAAAATGGCCCTTTGCGAGGAAAGCTGAAATTATCTGCTGTAGATGTCAATATGTTAATTCCCTGTGATGAATTTTGTTGACTATTTTTCCATGCATTGTATGTATCAAAATCCTTAGACGAAGCACTAGGAGTGCAGACCATCGAAACTTCAGGAACAGTGGGTCCTATTAAGCACTAGAAAAAGCAAAATTATTTAACATATAACATAAAATACATATCCCACCTTTTCAATATTTGTTGGTGTAGGGGCTTTTCTAGGCATGTCATAAAAAGAATCCATTTGTTATGAAATATACCTCGGTCGAAACGAATAATGTTTTTTTATTTCTAAAACTTTTCAAAATTGTCAAGTGACAAACAGTTAAACTAGTTGAGACTGCAGTGTTGCGAAATTTCGTATCGATGGCACTAGTCACGAGCGTCTTGCGATAGGTGGAACGTCAGAGTAACAAAAGACAATAGAGAGGCCTTTTCCATCCTTATAATGGGGAAGCAAACTGTCAATTTGTTATACATAGAGGACGCTAAGTGTTTGTCATCAAAAGATACATTGGTTATATGGGAACATTTGTGATTTTTCGTTTTTATTCAGAGAAATGGGTCGTTG
>WOGO01005707.1:0-12223 GCA_015342085.1 Leptinotarsa defecta
TAGAATAACTTCACATAAAAGTGATATAAAGCTTACTAAGAAATCATGTGCATTAGCGCAACATTCTATAGAAACAGGACATAAACCAAATTACTCTAATATCACAGTTTTACATACAGAAAAAAATATTCCCAAACGCCTTTTTCTTGAAATGGTTGAAATTAATAAGTCTTCTAATTATATGAATAAGAGAACTGACATTGTATATATAAGAGAACTGACAGTATATACAGTAATTTGCTGGAACTATACCAAAACTCGTATTGATAATAATGAAAATCGTATCAATCAACTTTCCCTTTAGAGTAAAAGATTATCAAATCATCATGCCCATTGAAAAATGACATTTATGTGAAGGTATGCCATTTGTCAAACCAAAAAACTCCATTAATGTTTAACTTTTTTCGTCGATTTATATGTTCAATTATTTGTTTTTTACTATTTTTTACTGTATCATTTGTAATTTATTCATTGGCAAAAAACCCACAACTCAATAAATTATAGGCCCTGAAGAGTTTTTGATTTTTGAATTTTTGACTGAAAATGATAATGCCATGTGGGATGATGATAAAACGTCGACCTGATACGTACTTTTTCACATGTGCAAGATCTCTTTCAGTGATTCGATTGTTATCTCCCCAATCATCGTAAAACGCCGTCCTTTCATGGGTCTTTTCGATTGTGGGAACAATCTCAGGAGTCCAAGTCTGGTCAATACAGTGGCCGAGACATGATTACGTTGTTTTTCCAAAATTCCGGACATTTTCTTCGCATTGCATCTCACAAGTGGCGCATAACTTCAAGATGATACTCCACGTTGACCTATGACTATGTGGCAAAAACTTCTGAAGCACTACGCCACAGTAATAGAAGAAAACATTGAGCGACACCTTGACATTTGATTGAACTTTTTTTTTGCTCTAGGCTCTCATGGGTTCTTCCATTGGGAACTTTGGTTACGTTGTTATAACCATATATACACATATTCGTCACCAGTTTTTAAGCAAATCAGGATCGTCGTTGCCGTCATTCAACAATTCTGTTGAAATCTGTTTTTTCCTTTTTCTTCAGTTCGGAATTCCATTGTCTAATATAATATAAATTGACTTGACAACCCTGAAAAAAAATAAAAAGATCAACCGAAAAAAACTGAAATTACAAAGAAATAACTTACAAGCAACAACCAAACAAATGATATTGAATTTGAAATATTAATAGAAGCTGAAAATTAAAAATATTGTTAACAAAAAATGAAAAAATAAAAATTAAAAGATTTCAAACTAAGTTATGTCACGACGTTTCGATTGTTAGTATCCACAATCGTCTTCGGGTGATAACCTGACTTATTCCTCCGAGATCTGACTATTTATAGGTCATTCGAGAACTTTCACCTATCCCCTCTTCCCTCTTTCCGCTTCATTGGTTTTAGCGGGAGATGACCGTTTGGCGGGAGTGGGTCGTTTTTCGCTTGATTAGAAGTTTGCATATGTTACGTATCTCTACGCTAGCGTTGTTGTTGTTGCGTTGTTGGACAACATATATGCGCATTTAGTCAAGCTAGCGTAGAGATACGTAACATATGGAAACCTCTAATCAAGTGAAAAACGACCAACTCCCGTCAAACGGTCATCTCTCGCTAAAACCAATGAAGTATAAAGAGGGAAGAGGGGTTAGGTGAAAGCACTCGAATGACCTGAAAATAGTCATATCATAGGAATAAGTCCAGTTATCACCCAAAGACGATAGTGAATACCAACAATCGAAACGTTGTGACATAACTTGGTTTAAAATCTTTCAATTTTTATTTTCTCATTTTTTATTAATAATAATTTAAATTTATTGATTTTCAGCTTTATTAATATTTCAATTTTATTTGTTTGGTTGTTATTTGTATGTTAATTCTTTGTAATTTCAGTTGTTTGTTTATTAAAATTATTTTTTTCGTTTAATCTTTTCAATTTTCTTTCAGGGTTGTCAAATTAATTTATATTATAATAGACAATGGAAGTCCGAACTGATGAAATACACCACGAAACATTGTCAACCACCTTTAAACATATGTTTTTCCCTTAATCAGCCGTCGTCCTATGACCGACAATTATCAAAAGATGAAATTTGTGCGACCTATGGACTAACGAGGTCTTACTTTTTAACGTGTGATTCCTAACACGGTGCAAAACTTTGCAAAATATCCAAAAAAATTTCATGGCATGAGCCACTGATATGCCAACGTCTATGATTCGACGATCAACCATAACAATTTTCTTCACTTTCTCAACATTTTCATCGGTTGATAATGTGCTAGGGCGTCCAAGGCAAGCGTCGTCATTTACATCTTCTCGAAAAGCTTGTACCATTTGAAAACATTTTTCTGACTCAGAGTACAATCACCGTATGCCATTGTCAACATTTCAAGATCACTTAATTCACTTTTTTAACAAAATGTTATCCAAATTTTTTGATCTACTTTTTTTGTGATAGCAGAAAATCGCCAACCACGCAAAAATTCCAAAATAGAAGGCGCCAAATTATCAGAAATGACTGTGACGTTTTTGCCTTAGTCTATCTCTTGCAGTGGCGCACGGAAATTATACTATTGACATTAATATGATTATATATGATAAAGTATATAGAATCACAACCTGGCAACAATGTTCTCAGTTTCAGGGTACCAACATGACAAAATAAAAAATCTCTTACCCGCGAAATTTGAACATACACCTTATTTTTTTAACAGTCCACATACATGGGTACGTACAAACCTTGCAAGTTAAATAAAAGCTTGTAAAAATATTACTAATAATTTGAACGATTTTGTATTTTCAAAAATAACATAGTAACCAAAGAAGTACACTTCTTATGAGCCTGTATAAATTTTACTATTTTCAAATATCGAGGATGAAACCTATCGTCCTAATTGGGATATATTTTATCGAAAGACGAAAGGGCCGTTAAGATTTCGCCGTGAAGCGGTCCATTTCGTTTGATTGATTCACTCGTTTACGGAGCTGCGATTCGCGATTTTTTTCTGTTCGAAACTCTCCGCTTCGAAAGCACCGTCGGGCGTCGACCAAAAGACGGATCGCCGATCCGAGATGAGAGTACTTACCGGTTACCAGGTATGCATGATGGAACTGGCACACGGCGTCCGCCTCGTACCAGGATATACGGTCCCGGAAATAGCGGTAAAACACCGGAAATCCCTCTTCAGGCAGCATCCACGTGTTGCTGATGTTCACCTGGAGAATACAAGGCAATTAGTCACGTGGAACGGCTCTGGTTTCGAAGGGACGATAGGGAGGTAGTGGAGGAAACGCGTGGGAGTCGGCTTCATTATTCGTTGGAGTCGCAATTTGTAGGGGAGATTTTTTTCCGAGAGTCGACAAAGGAGTCACGTTAATTCAAGAAATGGGGAACGTGCGAAACTTGTGAGGAATGTTAACAATGTCATCATTCAAATTGATTTCATAAAGCGATGGAAAAAGGTAAATAGTTCTACCCAGAGTAGGTACTGCATAGTTCTATGCAGGAGTCACTGACTCTCTTTATTTATATACTGGATTTCTTATGGGTGTATTGGGCAGTGTACTGTTTATCATAATTTAAGATTTTTTGAATCGGTATTCTTCCATATCTAGTTGAATCTGCCCAGTTGGGTGTGGGGAGAAGCAGATAATACACAGAGACGCTACCCAACAAACGTAACATCGAAGTATTGATGAAAAATTACACTCACAGGAAAGACTTTCAATCTACAAGTAGACTTCCAGAAATTTTGGGTTAAAACTCTAATTTTTAACTCCCTATCAGCACCTTTTGGGATAGCTTTGAAACATGATTCACTCACACCTTCCAAGATCTTCACGTCACTGGAAGAGATAACGACAGTTATTAAAAAACATTCACATGGTTGAATCTTAGTCATATGGCAGATTGACTTCGTGGACTTTGGTTTTTCCCAGATGTTCTAATAGCAAAAGAATTCTGATAGCGAAAAATTATCAGTCATGAGAAAATTGTTTTACAAACTATTAATAATGAAGAGAGGATTTACTTACAAGAGATAGTACTAAATTTTCAAAACGTTGTCTAAAATTACTACAAAAGTGTTCCACTTAATATCGTAGAGAGTAGAATTTCCTACAATTTATGTTTCTGTGTTTTTTCTTCAAGGACTTATAGTTTCGAATGTATGCAGTAGTTCTAAAAAACTTAAAATCATACTTTCCAGAAATTTATTAAACTACTAACCCTAGGGTGATTTATTTCAGTTGGTGCTTATTTAAGAGAAATGAATATCTTATGGGGAATATGGTGAATCTAATGGGGAATTTAATCACATACAAGACATATGTATTTTTCATTTAACAAAAAATCAAAAACTGCTGCTTAAAAATTTTGGTTTGAATTTGAAGTGTATGCCAATATACTACTCCTTCTCCTACAAGCTCAATTTCAAGGACTGAAAAAATAAATTCAGATATCTTTAAGCAAAGATCAACGATTGAATGATTGTTAGAGCAGAGGGATACATGCTGGTATCCTCCCCAAGAAATTTTAGCAGCAGGGCAGAACATCTTGGTCCCCTGTATGGTGGCAGTAGACAATGATCGTGCTCTCTTTGTTCCCTCCAAGCTCAATCTGAACTACCTCCGACCACTGACTCAGCACGTTTCCACTTCACAAGGACAACTACTACTACTACGTTATGGAATGGATGGGAATTGGAATGGCACCCATCAGAATGAGTGGACACGCTGCTCTTCCAAACTTTCCGAAAAATATCTTGCGCAGATGCACAACGGACTGTAAAGGAGCATGTAGCTGTAGAAAGATGGACGTCAATTTTTCTGCCGTTTGAAAATTCTGCATTGGCTAAGAATGCGGTAAAAAGAAATAGATCCTCGACAACAACCAAAACGACATTGATTCAGAACTAGAGCCACTATTTGACGAAAATGAGCACCCTACAAGTTCTTTACCTCACCCTCTATGAAATGCAAAGCGCATGTAAATTCATTTCCTGATAGTGCTTAGATTTACTATTGTAGGAATGGCGGCGTCAATGTTTTGGTTTCCGGGTTTTGCTGTGGTCTTCTTACCGATATTTTTGAACAGGATCTTGTGTTCCCCATCGGACGGTGCATGTTCAACGACTGCAAACTTCTTGGTCTGTCCCAACCGGTAACTCCGCTTGTGCTCGACTAGGCGGCTACCAATGCTTCTTTTCGTCTGACCGATATAGATTTCACCACAGTTACAGAGGCGTATCATTACTTATCCTCCAATGCTGTTGGCGTTTGGCATTGTCTGAATAATTTGTTTGAAAAAAAATGTCATCGCCTAACAAAAAACCAGGCACGTGAAATAATTTTTAAAGTGTTTAATCATTTTCAAAGTGTTAATTGTGAAAAATGAAGCATCTCCCGCTACAGTTAACATGAAATAAATAAAAAATAACTATTTCAACACACATCTTCATTTTATATTAGGTGTTTTAATAAGAACCATTAAAAGGGTGGTTAAAGAAGGAGAGTAATTCATTTCTGCAAATAATGGAGAAGTAACATTTTCCACGCCAAGAAAGAAGCGGCCTAGAAGAGCACCAGTAACTGATATTACCGAGTATGTGTATTCCAATATTCATGGAACGGAAGGATGTTGTATTACGATAAAAAAGTTCAAACACAAAATTATTGACGTTTTGGAAATTGTGGCTTCCGAAATGTCTCTTCGTAGAATTTTAAAGAAGATAGGTTTCAAGTGGAGAAGGGCTGAAAATAATAGAAAATTTTTATGAAGGAAGTGACATGGACTTTATACCTAATTTTCGGTTCATATATAAATCAGGCACAACATCAGGTGATTATCCTTCAGAAACGAATTCTGAAAATTATGGTAAATGATTACAAGGAATAAATTGATGGATGTAGCCGTTACTACGTGTTACGAAATCATAATGAAGAAAAGAGAAATGAAACTTTCTATGTTTTTTATCACTTTTATTTGTAACTTATACAATAAACATTGGATATGTCCGTATAGGATGAAACTGCAGTAACGTTAGTTATGTGTGTCTGGTGTACATGTATGTGTGTGTTCTTTTGAGTTTATCAAATTATTGATTTGACGTATGTAAAAACACTTTGTGTAATGGCATGAATAAATATCTATCTATCTATCTACTGTTACGTCACTTTCATTTGTAACGTTAGTTACAAATGAAAGTGAAAAAAAACATAGAAAGTTTCATTTCTCTTTTCTTGATTACAAGGAAAGTTAATCCCAAATTTACCTTTGAATTCAGTATTCGTGATATATAATGCCCCATATCATAATATTTAAATTAATGCATCCCCCAACACAAATTCTGAAGTGGCTGCACGAAAAAAGCATTATGTTCACTCCTAACATGCTTAACCACGAATTATACGAGTTGATCAAGCTAAATAAAAAGCATCATAATATTTGATACAAATTTGATGAGGTTGTGCTTGAACACATTTTGCGACTTCCACCCTACCATCAGGATTTGAATCCCATTGAACTCATTTGGGCTACTGCCAAAAACAACGTGTCCCAAATGAATGTAACTTTCAAGTTGGAAGATGTGAGGAAACTGGCGGAGCACAAGTTTCATCAAATCACAGATGAATGGCAGAAGCGTTGCCGACATGTGGTAGATATAGAGCGTTCAAACAAAGGTAAATCCAGTGATTATGATTTTAAATGACGATACCAGCACAAGCACAAGCAGCAGTGAGGATAATCAGTCATTAGAAAATGACTGATTAAAGTTTATTTTTGGATAAGTGTATCATTATATAACATTTTAATGAACTGTACTACTACCTGTAATACTAAATTTGAAAAGAAATTGCAAAGAAGGTATGTTCCATTTGCTTCCCTAATTAAAACTATTTATAGGTGCGACACTGGCCGGCAAGGGGCTTATCGCAATTTGAAAGTAATTTAATTGGGAGTGTCTATACCTGCGCGATCGCTCGCCATCAGTCGTGGCATGTACTGTATATCTATTGATTTACACAGTGACTTATCGTTAAAAATTGTTTATTAATTTTTCAGATTGTGGGAGGTAAAAATACCCAAAAATTAACGTGAAACTTTGAATTAATATCCATAAAAATAACTTTTGTTCAATATTGTGTACGATTTTTTAGGAATATATAACCCTCCCTTGTCAAAGTTTCTGTATTTTTACTCTTGTTTTCCAGTTGTATTGTCGTCCTTGTTTTTTCCCGAATCATTTCCAGCGGTGGATAAAAATTCCCTAACTCAATTTCGGAATATCCCGTCTTCATCCTGATTAGATCAGCCCCCGGCGTCGCCAGCTTTAATTTACCCCGACGCCCTTTTACTCAGAATAAAACGGGCACCTGTGTAAGCCGAATGGAATGAAACAGTAATCCGACTCTCTGTTTTGGCACGTTCATTAGGAAGGCGATAAACAAAAAAAAAGAACTCTAACTAAAAACACGGCACGCAACACAAAACAAACCTCGAAGATGAGAGAGAGAAAGCGAGTACATGTAAGGGCGCGCGGGCATGAAAACAAATGAGGTCTCGCCCTCGGCGGGTGGGAAATAGTCCATTCAAATTAGCTGAAAAAGTGGTAATCTTACAATTATTCATAAAAAGCTGAAAGTTGGTTCGGATCATAACAGCGTTATGAATTAAGTTTCGGAAGTCCTTATCGTTCCCATATGTGCTAAAAAATTATTAAATCCTCGAATATCAAAGATGAAGGAGGCTCTTGAAAGCATAGCACCACTGATGAGACTTGTGGTGGATCGAAACAGCGTTGTTTAGTATTGGATCACAAATGTTTGGTATTTTGGCTCTGGATTCGAATAGTTATCAAGTAGTAAAAAAAAATTAGAGAGAGTTTAGGATCAGCTGTGGACTCCAGAGAGTTTGTAGCAACACCTTGGGTATACTGAATCGCTTGTAGCTGTGGATCAGTTATCACTGAAACCACGGAGAGAAGTATTAGCACCACCTTCTGAAATTTTTGCTTCGGGCAAATCAACAAATGAGCTGTTGCATATACTAGGCGAAGGTGTTGACATTATCTCGTTCGAAGAAACACAGATACTTGATATACCTACACAAAAAAATTCATAAAAATTGGTTGAACCGTTTCGGAGGAGTGCGACCACAAACACCGTGACAGAAGCTTTTTATATATTAGATTTTAGGACTCTTTTAAATTTCACGTTCACCTGCTTCAGAAAATGTTCTAAAAACCACTATTAATTATTGTGCAAAGGATTGTAGCGAAAACTAATCATTGTTACAAAAAAGTTGATTATTTTGTCCGCCTAAATGTAAAGGCCAGTCTGCCTCCAATATTGAGTCAAATACAATAGATAAGAATTCTTATGATATCGATGACGAAATAACTGATGAGACTGTTTTTGAACAATTTACACAGGAATGGTGATTCTAAAAAAAGTATGAGAGGAATTTTTGTAGACAATCATGATCAAGTTTCACTTGAAAAAAGAACCACTTTTTTTTCCTTTGACCTAATATTTTTTGCATACATGAGATCAGTGGGGTTTCCTGATATTTTATTTATAGGAATATATTCAAGACCTGTACCAATATTCATCTTCATGCTGATTATTGTGAACTAAAATGACTTTTTTGACTGGACTAAAAGAAACACGCGAAAATCGTTCTCTTTTCGAGCTTCCTAGCTTTTCGACGTGCTAAAAGAGGTTGCGGGGGGTCGGTGGGTGAAAGATAAGTGGTGATACGCAACTGACACCGTCGAAACGTGTTTTTGCCCACTTTGTGAAAGAGTTCTTCAAGAGATAATTGTGAAATGAGAGGGATTCGAAGCGAAGGAGTCGCTTTTCGTTTGGGGGTGTTGCTATCTCCAGAATTGTACTTTCCAGTGGCTTAGTTTCTAGAGATCCGCAATATAGGTCTGGATCAATTTCCGGTGAACGGTTTTTTTTCCAACTCTCGTTTAGTTTAGATGAATCGCCGGATATTGAGCGCAAAAGATTTTGAATGCGTTTTTATCTACTGAATGTAATCTCTTAACTTGGTTTATACAGAGTGGTGAGGATTCAAATGCACACAATTGCTCTTTTGGTAGGAAGGCTCTAAACAAAGAAAAGTAGGGTGGAAAATCGATTACCCGCAAATTGAACCTAAGATGTGGTCATAAAATATTTTACATATTTATCGTGTTCAACCTATTTCCAAAAAGAAAAATCTTCCAAATAATTCATGGAGAAAATCGTAAACCATCATATCCTTAAATATTTGGAAGGTTTCAACATCTTGAGCGATCATCAATATATCTTTCGGAAACAAAGATCAACAGGCGACCTTCTATCGCGTGTCACCCATATTTGTAACAACGCAATCGAGAAACATGGACAGTCAAGAGAAGTTGCACTTGATATTTCTAAGGCCTTTGACCGTGTGTGGCATGAGGATTTGCTGGCCAAACTTCGAAGCTATGACTTGTTGGATCATTTTTGTGTATGGCTCTTCAGCTTCTTGAAAGAACGTTCTCTGCAAGTGGCAGTCGACGGATATCTCTCGAATACTTTACCACCAACACTGGTGTTTCCCAGGGATCTTTATTGCTTTGCTAATGACAACACACTTGTTTCGTTATTTTATTGGGATTCCAGAACATCGGCGGCACATCTTCACCGGCTCAGGAGGTTGCATATGAGGATCTAGAGGTGATTTCGAATTGGGGTAACCAGGTTTTCTCCAAAAATATGAATGTCTCCGAACCGGATATAATAATTTCAGGTCAGACAATTCCACTTTCTGCTTCGATAAGTTTGTTGGAGGTTAAAATGGACACCAATATGTCTTGGCACAATCATGTCGCTGGAATTGCAAAAGCCGCTTCTAAAAAGCTTGAAACACTGTTTCTTACCAGAAAACTGTACACATCTCAGCAATTTTTGATGTTTTATAAAGCTGAGATTAGAACTTGTTTGGAGTATTGTCCACATGTATGGAACTCGGCCCCTAATAATACTCTGAAGCTGCTGGATTTCATCCAGAGAAGAGCCATCCACCTGATTGGAGACGCGATAATAATGTGCTCACGTAGCCAAAATTAGGTTTATGACATTCTCTCCCACTGCCATAAATCAACCTTTCAGCAGAAATATGATATATCATACGATTCCACCCTGTTCTGAACACTCACACTGTTCATGTCCATTCATAGAGAAAGGAATGATACTATAACTGCCATTTTTTGTTGAACGACACTGATGTATAGGTATCAAGAGACATATTAACTCTTAATAACGTATTCATTCTTTTAAGCTCGCTGGTGGTTAGTTATAAATTATTCTATTGTCGCATGGGAAGGAATCAGCCCAAAATACCTTTTTGAAAATGATACCTAAGAAAAAAGGATTCACTCCACTACATTTCTATGTAAAGACACAAAAATAGTCAATGTAAGATTACTCTTAATGTATCATTGTTTACTATGGACCCATAGTAATCGCTAAAATTCTCTTAAAAGTCTTTAGAAATCATCTATTATATCATCGTTATTTTTTGGTCCTAAACTACATAATTCATTCCCAAAGTATCTGGTTGGTCCCAGAAGTACCCCGCCTGACCTAGAGATGGTGGTAGTTGTTTGAAAAATATCACTGTATTGAAAAGTACACAATCTATAAAGAATACGATTCAAGTTTGAAGACGCTGCGTTGTTTAGTATTTATTTGGCAGCCATCAACAGCGAACGTTTTCAGTAATTTGTGGAAATGGAGAAAATTGGTCGTCATTGTGTGGTACAATACTTTCATTTGAAAGGCTTCAGCTCAACCAATATAAAATATGAACGATCGTTAGTAAGGCGGTTCGACGTGGGTGCTTTGTTCACTCACTCGAATTGCATGCCGTGTTGGTCAGTGGTTCAAGCCCTAGTCTGAACTATCGATTTTCATTTGCTATCGTCCAACCCGTGTTAGGAATGACACGTTAAAAAGTGAGACCTCGTTAATCCTTAGCTCGCACAAGTTTCGACTTCTGAGGGTTGTCGCTCATAGGGGTGTGACAGCTGGTTTAACATATAATTAATGAAAAACGGCTCAACTTTTTTTAAACTCTGGGTGAATCTGCTCCTTCGTTTACAACAGTAAAATATTGGGTAGCAGAGTTTAAACGAGGCCGTACGAGCTACTAAGACGAGCATCGTACTGGTGGATCAAATAAGAAACTGTGAAGAAAAGCCACAAAGCGGTACTTAATGATCGTCAACTGAAAGTGTGCGAGCTTGCGGACTTGGTAGGCATTTCAAAAAGTGCGGTACATCGTTCATAATATGAAAATTTGGTCATGAGAAAGTTGTGTGCAAGATGGGTGCCGCGTTTGCTCACACTCGAGCGGCACTTGAGTGTTTAGCGAAGTTTCACAGTAACAAAGTAGAATTCTTGCGTCGTTTCATAACTATGGATGGAACATGGCATCGGTTTTTTGGGATGAGTTTAGAATAATACTCATTGACTATCCTAAAAAAGGAAAAACTATGAACGGCGTGTATTATGCGAACTTATTGCAACGTTTGAGTTAGGAAATCAAGTAAAAACGACCACGTTTGACCAAGAAAAAAGTATTGTTTCATAAAGACAATGCACCAGCGCACAAATCCATTATCGTAATGACCAAAATCAACGAGTTAAAGTTTGAATTTATGTGTCATGCACCCTATTCGCCAGATTTAGCCCCTCGGAATATTTTTTGTTCCCAAACTTGTCTCGGTGGTCAAAGATTTTCTAACGATGAAGAAGTGATGTCGGCAGTTAATGACTATCTGTAGAATAGAGATGGTGAGTGTAGGCCCACAGCACTTATGTCACATGTGACCCATTGTACATCCTCCCAAAGAGTTGTTCTCCTAGGTCATCGTCCAAGTTGTCCTTTCCAGGAACGTGGACAGGTCAGTAGGATACATCTCCTTTATATCGGCAGGTGTAGGCCAAGACTCCCCGAACACATACTGTTTTATTGGCGATAACTCCGTACACTCGCATAGGACATGCCTGACAGTTTCATTTTCCTGTTCACACATCCTGCATATTCAGTAGCTCCATATTATGGAGGTGTTTCCTTAGTTGACAGTGGTCAGTCAGAAATCCTACTGTTAAGCGTAGATTTTTCCTGGTCATCGCCAGATATTTCTTCGGCGCTAGCTTCCCAT